>PVJC01018046.1:0-31785 GCA_004026665.1 Murina feae | reverse complement strand
GAGGGGAGAGAAGGGAAGGAAAGAGGGAGGGAGGGAGGGAAGGAGAAAGGGAGGGAGAGAAAGAAAAAGAGAAGAGTGAGTTCTCAGTGCATGCTATTTTTGGAAGGGGATCAGGATAGCACCTAAAAATGGGTGTCTTGGGATAGGAAACATTGGGGTATATTCATGGACTTGAAGTGGAGGCGGAGGAGGAGAGCTGAGCAGGGAGTGCTGGCACATCCATGTCATCACTCACTCATTGCCCACAACACCCCGCCGCAGTAGATGCTATTTACAGATGATAAAACTGAGTCCCAGAGAGGAGGTGTGGCTTGCCTGGGGCCCAGACGGAGCCTCCTCCCTCTGAGCAGTGTTTTTCCCACGTCCGCAGGCTGTGGTAAGGCAAGGATGCGGACAGAGGAGCAGGCCCCCAAGTAGAGCAGGGGTCCATGCACAGGATCTGAACCTGCTCTTCCACATCCCTACCCTCCTTGGGTGGAGAAGGGGTGGACCTGCAGCCGGGAGGGGGAAGGGGGCTTGGGAAGGTGAGGAAGGCTGGCCACGAGCTCCAAGGAGTGGGAATGGTCAGGACAGGTGCCCAGGTCCCGGGCTAATTCTCTTCGAGTCTTGGGGCAGGAAGTCCCAGGCTTCTCTGATCCCCCAATAATGAAATGCAAGCCAGCTTTCCTCTCCATGCACAGGCCCTAGAGAAATCTAGAAAAACCAGCCCTGCTCACTCTGGCCTACATGCCTGTGCTCACCAGGTCCCACCCACTGGAAGTGCCCTCCCTCCCCCTCTCCCAACTAACTCCCATCCTTCAAGGCCCCTGGCCAGTCCTGCTCCTTTACGCATCCTCGCAGCCCTAAGCGACGCCTTGCTTTCCTGTGGAAGCTGGAGAAAGTCCCTCCTGACAGCAAAACAGGGATGTGCTTCCTCTTTGCCCTGATTCAATCCCCTTTCAACACTCAAGGATGTTGTTCCCTCCATTCTCCCCTCTCCTGCATGATCAATTTCCCCTGTTCTTCATGCTCATCAGCCCACAAACATGCTGCTATTCTCCCACCTGGGGGGATGGGGAATGTTCAAAACAATCTCTTGATCCCCCTCCAACTACATCCTTTTGCTCTTTGCTTGCTTTTTAACAAAACAAAACAGTTTGAAAGACACCTACCTATACTGCTATTCCTGATGCCTCCCCTCCCAAACAGCCTTTCACCCTGGGCACTCCCGCCTGTCGTGTGGGGTGTGACCACATGGTTAAATCTGATGGTCAGTTCTCAGTGGCCTCAGCTCAGCAGCATCAGCCTCAGCTGACAACCCTCCTTTCTGAAACTTCCACACGGGGCTCCCTGCCCCGCTCCTTCTCAGCCTCTGCCATGCCCTCCTTCACCCCCACCCGCAGCCTCGCAGAGCCCGGGGTTCAGTCTGTGGGTCCTTCTCTCCACATTCATTCCTGAGCGATCCCATCCAGGCTTGTGACCTTGACCATCGTCTATGCATTGAGGTTTCCTGAACGTGGTTCTCCAGCCTGGTTTTCCGTCATGCACTCACCACTGGTGCATCCAACCTTCCTGCTGACACCTCCACTCCTATATTTAATTGGCATAACTGACATCTCCAAAAACCAAATGTCTGACTTCCTCACCACCCCCACCGCCCCCACTCCCCAGCTTCCCATCTCAGGAAATGGCAGCTCCAGCCTTTCTAGCTGTTCAGGCCAGGAACCTTGGGGTCAACTCTAACTCTCCTCAGACCGACGAACCTTGATTCAAAATCTATCCAAACTGCAACCACTTCTCACCACCTCCCGCGACATCTCTCACCCGGATGACTGCAGTGGTCTCCTATCTCACCTCCCATTTCTACCCTTGTCCCTTACTGTCTATTCTCAACACAGCAGCCACCTAGAACACATGTCTGATCCTGTTGTTCTTCTACAAATTTGGTATTTGACATATGAAGAGTCCAGGCCCAGTGCACACCCCTATACACTCCCAGGCCCTTGGGATCCTGGGCCCTTGGGATCCTGGGCCCTTGGGATCCTGCTTCCTCAAGGTAGAGAGGCCTCCCCCCCAGTCTGGCTCCTCTCTGGGGTGGGTGTGTGTGGGAGTGTGCTCTGGGCCTGGACTCTTCATATGTCATATGTCAAATGTCTGATCCTGTTGTTCTTCTAGAAATTTCCAATGGCTCCTTTCTCATCCAGAAGAAAAGCCAAAGTGGCTTAGCAGATCCTAACGCTCTGCTTCCCTTACCTCTGGGCCTCTGCCCTGTGCTGGCCTCCTGGGTAACCCCCACCCAGCCTGCTCCCACCTCGGGGCCCTTGACCTTGCTGTGCGTGGTGCCTTCAGCACTCCTTCCCCAGGTCTCCACGGGGCTCACACACCCCCTCTCTTACTTCAGGTCTCTGCTCAACTGCCACCTCACTGTCCCCTCGTCCTGATGGTCTCTGCAGCCCTCAGGGTAAGCTGAGCCCCCTGTTGCTCTGTTTTCTTGTACTCACTGGAAAGTTCAATCAGAGCAATTATTTGGTTTTGTTCCCTGTCATATTTCAAGCACCTAGGACAGTGCCTGGCACAGTAAGTCCTTAATAGACCTGTGTAATGGAAGGATGGCTGGATGGCTAATGAGCAAAGAGGCTTGAAATTGCCTTCGTGTCCAAATTTTTTTTTTTTTAAGGTAGGGTGACTATAGTTGAGCCCAATGAGATGGTGAGGATGGCAAAGCCAGGGAATTATCTCTGGTAGATAGGGAAAGGGTGCCTGCAACTGAAGGGCACCCAGCCCAGCCACTAGCCACCCAACTAGTCCTTTCTCTCTCTTTCCTCCTTTCCTTCCTCCCTCCCTCCCTCCCTCCCTCCCTTCCTTCCTTCCTTCCTTCCTCCCTTCCTCCCTTCCTCCCTCCTTTCCTTCCTTCCTCCCTTCCTCCTTTCCTTCCTTCCTTCCTTCCTTCCTTCCTTCCTTCCTTCCTTCCTTCCTTCCTTCCTTCCTTCCTTTATCTTCCTCTCTCTTCTCCCAGCCAGGCCTCTGGGAGAGGACAAAAGGGGCAATGGAATTCCCATCAAAGGCCACTGGACACATGGTAAAGGGATCAGGGCCCTTGGGATCCTGCTTCCTCAAGGTAGAGAGGCCTCCCCGCCTGTCTGGCTCCTCTCTGGGGTGGGAGTGTGTGGGGGTGTGCTCTGGGACTGGACTCTTCATATGTCAAATGCCAAACAGCAGGAGGTCAGCCTGACTGAGGCTGGCCAAGTGGCCCCCATCTGCACTGTATGCACACACTCGGGGGGAGGGGAGAGTGCAGAAATCCCTCCTGTGTCCGCGGTCAGGGCCACAGACAGGCTGTGACCATCTGTTGTCTTCTTGAGAGACCAGCCAGGCCAGGGGCCCAGCACCCGTGAGGATAAACCTTCCCTCTCCCCAGCCTGCTAGTGTTTGCAAAGAACTCTCATGGTTACCATTCAGTTTCACTCTCACAACTTCCCTGCCAGATACTCATATTCTCCCCATTTTACAGAAGAGGAAATGGAGGCTCAAAGAGGGGGAGTAATTCTCCGAATTTCCTGACACCTGGTAAGAGGGGACGCGAGGACTCGTAGAACATTCTGCCAGCCTTGGTCAAGCTGCGTAGGTGCCAAACACCTGGCCGTCCCAGAGCTCAGCTCTCAGGCACAGCTCTAGCCCAAGCGCGCCAAAGCCCCCTCTTCCAGGGAGCCTTCTAAGAGGGGCAGCCCCATGGAAGTCCCTAAGATGCTGCAAAGTCTAGGGCTCCAAACAGCACTCCTTTCCCACCCTGGGCTGTAGGTCTGTCCCTGGGAGTGTGGCCCCCTGTGGCCTAGGACCACTTAAGAATAGCCCAGCCCCCCACAGGAGGAGATGACCCCTCACTGTGTATGTCCTCACTGGGGCTGGGTGGTCTGACAGACTGGGGAGGGAGCACCCACTCTGGGAAGAGCCCTAGCCGAGGTCACACAGCCAGAAAGGGCTTTGCCCCCAAGCGTTTGGTTCTATCCCTCATCACAGACTCTCATTCTACGCTGTCCACATCGCAGCTGCTGGCCACAGGTGGCTACTTAAATTTAAATTTACTAAAATGTATTGGTTATTTTAAAATTTAAATTATTATTAAAAATAAAAATATACCGTTAAAGTACATTAACATTTCAGTTCCTCAATAGCACTAGCCACGCTCCGAGAGCTCAGCAGTCATGTGGGGTGGTGGCCGCTGGACTGGGCATTGCAGACTCACGTTCCCATCTCTCAGAAAGCCCTACTGGACAGAGCTCTGTCCTGGCCAGGACTAGGCTTGCAGCGAGAGTGCTTCCCGCTACAACGGGGTCCTCTGCGCCTTCTCTTGTACAGGAGTCTCACCTCTTAGGCTTTCTGGGTAGACCTCCCTAGGACTCAGATTCCTTCCCTAGGATTCCCAGGTAGCTCAATGGCGAGTTTAGGCTCCAGCTTCCCCAGGAAGGAGGGAGGCAGGGCTCCTTCCCAGCCCAGCCTGTCCTGCCTGCTGCAAGGAGGAGAGGGGCGCCTGAAGAGGAGCAGAGGATGGGAGGACAGGGCTGTTTGTCATCTGACCCTTTGGGCTGTGCTTCCTTCCCTCCCTATCAGCTGCTCAACACCCATCCCCCCTGGTTTACCATCCTCATCCTCATCAAGTCCCAAGGACAGATGGGCACTGGCAGGGAGAAACGTGACCACAGTGAGAGCACTCTCAAGTGGCAACAGAGTCTGGGGGTCACAGCTGTGTCCCCCGAGGCTTGGCCAGTCCCTCATGTCCGGCCTTGTGTCAGCCAGGCTTGGGCTAAAAGCAAATCTCAGTGAGGGGGAGGAGGGGCCTCTGAGGAGATTTAGGAATGCATAGATGCTGGATTATTCCAGCAGACACAACCGCAGTTAAAAGTGCAGCCACTCATGTGGTCACTCATCCATCCATCCTTTCAACACACACTGTCCCCACCATGTCAAGATATAATAAGAGGATGGAAAGATGGACAGGTAGGCTCCCTAACCAGCTTGACCAGGTAGGGACGAGGTTTGTTCTGGCGTTAATCCTTGTTCCAGGGTAGATGAAGTTCCTTTGTCTCTGCCCAGTGGTCTGCACAGGCTGGACACCCTCTAACTCTAACTATCCTCCCGAAAACGGGCGTGCACACACACACACACACACACACACAGCTGCTGCCTTGGTCTCTGGCCAACCACAGCCCTGAAGGGTAAGTCCCACTGCCCAGTGGTGCCCAGGGAGTGTATTTGCACATTTGAACTGCTTAACCTGCAATGACAAAGCCTGGGGCCTGGGAGGAGACACAGCAGGAGGGCTGGGGCGGTGGAGAGCCCGCTGCCCTCCTGCCCAGGGAAAATTCACGACTAGATTAAGCATTCTGGGGCACAGAGGAATTTGGGGGCCTCAGCTCCAGCAGCGAATAAGCGATCCATAAAATCCCAATTTACACACTTGCTGATCAAACGGCCCCTCTGCCACCCCAGAGGTGGGGGTTGCCCCTGGGCTTCCCCTACTTTTGCAGAAGATCCTGGGGAGCCAGGGGCTGGCCCAAGTCACAGGCCCCCAGTGTTTTTATCTGCAGACATGATCCCACCCCAAATCCCTAGGAGGGGCTTCCATCCCCAGGGTTTAGGGAACTGCCTGTACCCCCTCTGATCTGCCTGCCTTTTGGGGGTGGCCCACCGGGGAGCCACCTTTGTCTGTCCTCTGGAAATAACAGCTCTTTTTCTTTCCTGTGCTGCCTGGGGCTGCCGGAGCTGACTTCAGCCTCATCAACACCACTGATCACTTTTCCAGCTCTGAGTCCTACTCCTGCCCACCCCATCTTTCCAACTGTCCCTCCAGGTTTCCCCTGCCCCTCCTGATGGTGCTGCTGGGCTGCTCCGAATCCCTTTCTGCACCGCCACCTCCCTCCCCCTAGCCCGGCTATTACCTTTTCCCCCCAGAAGAAAATACAATCTGCCTTCACCAGCCTAAATTGTGTTCCCTTCACTTAATTAGGCTGCAGGAATTTCAGCAACTGAAAACCATTCTGGTAAAAAAGCATCTTCTTTTGCCCTAGCTCAGTGGATAGAGCACTGGCCTGAGGACTGAGGGGTCCCTGGTTTGATTCTGGTCAAGGGCACATGCCCCGGTTGTGGGCTCGATCCCCAGTAGGGGGCGTGCAGGAGGCACCTGATCAATGATTCTCATCACTGATGTTTCTCTCCTTTCCTCTCTGAAATCTATATATATATATATATATATATATATATATATATATATCCTAATAAAAGAGTAATATGCAAATTAACCCTCACTCTGTTACATCTAAGCCAAGTCATGCCCACAAGCCAATCAGAGTGATGATATGCAAATTAACCCAGCCAAGATGATGGCCAGCAGCTACAGAGCTACGGCAAACAGGAGGCTAGCGATGGAGGAAACTGCCTGTCTTGGCTGGCTATAGCCTCCGCTCAAGGCAACAAAGTTTCAATTATAAAAGCCACAGAGCTGAAGCAAAGAGGAGGCTTCATTGCCTGCCTAGGCAGGCTGTGGCCTCTGCTCAAGGCAACAAAGTTTCAATTATAGAAGATAAATTAACCCCAGAAACCTGCTTCCAGCCAGCCTTGTTGGGACCTTGGGTCAATGGGAGCTGTGGCCAGCCTGCAAACAGCCCTTAGCCCCTCACCCAGGCTGGCCAGGCACCCCAGTAGGGACCCGAACCCTGAATGAACTATGAGCAGCCTGAAAATGGCCCTCAGACCCTCACCCAGGCTAGCCACACCCCCATTGGGTGAGGGTCCCCACTGGGGGGCTTGGCCAGCCTGAAAACAGCCATCAGCCCCTCACCCAGGCTGGCCAGGCATGCCGGCAGGTGGACAACCCCCGAGGAGTCCCAGACTGTGAGAGGGCACAGGCTGGGCTGAGGGACCCCCCTGAGTGCACAAATTTTTGTGCACCAGGCCCCTAATATATATATATATATATATATATATATATATATATATATATATATACACACATATATGGTTTGATTCTGGTCAAGGGCACATGCCCCGGTTGTGGGCTCGATCTCCAGTAGGGGGCGTGCAGGAGGCACCTGATCAATTATTCTCATCACTGATATTTCTCTCCTTTCCTCTCTGAAATCCATATATATATTTAAAGGCTTCCTCTTTTAAACCAATGGTACCTCTGGGAGGTTCCAGGCTACCAGGGTGCAGCAAATACAAGTTTTCATTGAGGCTACCAGGCACTTATCCCTCCACGGAGGGCCAGCAAGGCTGATTTCCTCTCCCCAATGCCTGCTTGAGACCAGCTGCACATTGAAGCCACGTTAAGGGAGTCTCTGAGGCTGGGAACTGCTCACCCTGCACACCCTCTTCTCACTCCTTGAGCTGAGATGGAGCAGGTTAAGGATAGACTTCAACTCCTGGGCCCTGAGAGGGACAGAAAAGGAGGGAGGGGTCACCTACATCTGTGCATTCCAGAGGGCTTGGAAGCCTGGGCTGTTATCTCCTGGAGAGGCCACTGCATACTGGGCTGGGCTTGTTCGCCATGTCACTCAGTCCCCACAACAGGCAGCTAAGGAAGGGGGCAGTGTGTGCAGGCCCATTCTACAGCAGGGCACACTCCTTCCCTTCTCCCTTTTCCTCACCATCACTGGCTGCTCCTAGGGACCCACAGATGCAGCCTGGACTATTAGCGACTTGCGTTAGGCAGGTGTCTGAAGGCCAGCCTGTAAGTGTCGACCTATGAACCAGGAGGTCATGGTTCGATTCCTGGTCAGAGCACATGCCCGGGTTGTGGGCTCCATCCCCAATGTGAGGCAGGCAGGAGGCAGCCATTCAGTGATTGTCTCTCATCATTGATGTTTTTATCTCTCTCTCTCGCTCTCTGAAATCATTATATATATATATATATATATATATATATATATATATATATATATATATATATTTAATTTTTTTTTTTTAAACTGATCAGGGCTTGGAGCCCTTGAGTCCACATTAGCAAACCCAGAGCATCATCCATATGCAGCTCACAGCCCCACCTCCCTCCTGTGACTCAGATGGTGCAGGAGTGAGCCAGCCTCTGAGATGTGGTTCAGGGGTCTCAGTCTCTGCTTCTTCCAATGAGAGGCAGCTCCCTGGCAGGCTGGTGTGAGGGCACTGAAGGAAGGGTCGTACTGTCAAAACTGGCTGGAGTGGGGTCAGGGCCTGGGGCAGGACACCACAGCAGGCTCTGACTTGGCTCCTCAGAGGACTGTCTAGGAGCTTCAACCTTGGAAAGAGTCTGGGGCGGGGGGCCTGGGAGGTGGGTCTGGAGGGGACAGAGAAAGGAGGATGCTTTCTGATGCCAAAAACATCCAATGAGCTTGAGGGACTCAAGGAGAGAAGAGAACCGTCCCAGTTGCCTCCTGAGCACAGATTAGAGAGCCCTGCCCTGCGGGAGTGAGGTCCCTGTCACACCCCTAACTGGCTGACTGTCGGGTGGGTCTGCAGAGGCTGTGGGGCGAACTGGAACTGCACTCCATCACTGAATCCCAAACCGCCCTAGCCTGACACCTGGCCCCTCTGAATGTGTCCTGAGGTATCTCTCACCAGCTCCTCCTCTGACAACAGAGGGAGGAGCCCTGGGACTTTGACATGCCCACCCCACCCCCAAACTTCTGCCTCTGGGAAATTGCCAGGCAAGGTCGCAAGCCCTTCGGGTCCCTCTGGAAAGCCTGCTACACCAACTTCATGCTGAGCCACACTTTTCATGGTCCTTCAGGGGGGAGATTTAGGGATCTAGGTGGACTCTACAGGACCGCCTGGAGGCCCACTAAGACCTCAGATTCCCCAGGGCAAACATCTCTGCCTTCTCTCTCCAGAGTCTGTCCTTCACCCAGCTGGAAACCATGGGGGCCCTGTATCTCCACTCTTGCAGCCTCCACCCACCGAGCCTCCACCCACTGAGTCCCCTTGACACCCTCTCTGAAATGACCCACAGTTCTCACCTCCCCTACCACAGCTGGCCCAGCATCTGACCTCAGGTCTCTGCCCTCTTAGTCCTTCTCTGAATGGCTGCCAAAGTGGTCCTTCTATCTAAAACACACTCAACCCCCACTTACCATGGAGTAGATATCAAACCCCTCAGCCTGGCACCAGCAGTGAGTCAGTTTCTCCTTCCTTCCAGCCTTGGATTCTGCCAATCTGGTCTCTTCTAGCCCCTCCAGCCACAATGGTTCATTTTTCTAGGCCACACATGTTCACACTTCCAGGCCTTTGCTGTCAGCCCCTCTGCCTAGAAGGCTGCCTGCCTGGCACTGCAGTTGGGGTGCTCCCAGACTACCAGGCCACTTTGGCTCTGATACTATTGCTGGCTCCCGCTTGGGTGCCTGAATGGGTCCCCTGCACATCTGTCCTGCCACTCAAAGGCCTTATTTAAGAGTTGATGTCACCTTTCCTGCTCAGACACCCCTGCCCCTGGGCCTTTGCACAGCAGTTCTTAAGCCCAGCAACCCCTTCTTGCTCCCTTTCCATCATGTCCCTTACCCTCCCAAAGCCCCTCCCTCAGAAAACTTTCTCTGATGCAATGGTGATAAGAGCAGGGCCTTTGGAGTATTTTCTTACTAGAAGAATTACTTATAATAAGTAATTTTTGAAGATGACTTAGTTTTTCATTGAGGCGCTTTTTCATCAAGGCAGTGAGGCAAGATTAGCAGTTGCACCCTGTGCTTTGCCCTGGCTAGAGCCAGCCCCTCCCTGGGGCTTCCCATCACATGTGGAGACAGTGACAGTTAAGCACAAGGCTCCCAGGGCCTCGAGAGGATTCGAGTTGAGCAGGCACCAGGTAGAGAAGGCTGTGGTTACCATCCAACTCAGGCACCACAGCTATCCGGGGCTGGGCAAGACCCTCCCCGTGCCCATCTTCAAGTCCCTGGGGAGGCCCTGCATGGGTGTGGGATGGAGGATGAGCTCAGGGCTCTTTACCAGTTTTCAGTCAGATGCCCCTTTTCCAGTCTGGTAAATACGCCGTCTGTTCTCAAAAATAACCTGTTTTTGCCCTGACTGGTTTGGCTCAGTGGATAGAGCATCAGCCTGTGGACCTAAGGGTCCCAGGTTCGATTCCGGTCAAGGGCATGTACCTTGGTTGCGGGCACATCCCCATTGGGGGGTGTGCAGGAGGCAGCTGATCGATGTTTCTCTCTCATCGGTGTTTCTAACTCTCTATCCCTCTCTCTTCCTCTCTGTAAAAAAAACAATAAAATATATTTTTTAAAAAATAAATAAATAACCTGTTTTCAATGCATAAGATAAAAATACAATGGGAGAAATATGGCCGTGTATGGCGAGAGATGTTGACGAGATTTGTTGTGGTGATCACTTTGCAAATATAGTAAAGCATTATGTGGTACACTTGAAACCAATATGTCAATTATGCCTCAATAAAAAAATAATACACAAGACTACCTTGTCAGTTATTACCTCAGTACAGCTGGGGGAAGAAATTTAAAAATACATGGGGCCACAGAGGGAATTGATGGCACTGGAATGCAGTTCTATCCATGAGCTCATCAGGGGTCGTGGACCACATGTCTCAGCCCACGAGACTAGAGTCCCATCCCCCCACCCACCAAGCCAGGTTTAGGATCCAAGGTGGCATTGAATCCATTTAGATGGCATGTGGCCTCCAAAACAGATAAGCGTTAAAGTCTAGGTAATCCTATGTTCCTGGGCCCCAACTTGCCCCCTCCCAGTGCCTAGAGGTCTGTGAGAGACACCCCCCTGCAGGGCTGGGCTTGAGCAGAAGGAAGGAAGCAGGCCCAGGCAGCCCACCCAGGCTTCCCCAGTGGTGCCTCTGTCCCCTCCTCCACCCTTCCCAGCCCTGGGGTGCTGAGCTGAGTAACTCCAGCTATGCAGCCTGGCCGGTCTACCTGGGTGGGAGTGGGCAGGGTTGTCCTCAAGAGGGTGGCCCCCCCACACCTGCAGGGCCACAGGAACAGAGAGAGACTGAGAACTTAGGGGGAAGGTGCTAGGCAAAGTCTGCCACCCTTTCCTTCTGCTGCTGTACAGAACCCAACGCACATGCCAAGCACTGCGCTAAGTGCTTGACGCACATTAGCTCATTTAATCCTCACAATAACCCTGGCAGCAGGTGCAACTCTTACTCCCACGTTACAAACCAGGAAACTGGTCAGGGAGTCAGGGCAGCCAGCTGCGTACAGACCAGGGCTAGGAGAATGGGTAGTGTTTACTGGGAAGGAGAAAGACTCCTGACGACGGAACACCTGAATGACTGCCGGGCAGCAGATTGTGCAGCGCGTTGTAGCCCCACTGTTCCTCCCCCTGCTCGAATGAGGTGAATCCTTCATGGACGATGTTTGACCCCAGTTTGGCTCAATGGATAGAGCTTCAGCCTGAGGACTGAAGGGTCCCAGGTTTGATTCCAGTCCAGGGCACATGCCCAGGTTGTGGGCTCAATCCCTAGTAGGGGGTGTGCAGGACACAGCCAATCAATGATTCTCTCTCATCATTGATGTTTCTCTCTCCCTCTCCGTTCCTCTCTGAAATCAAAATACATATATATTTTAAATTCTATTAATTTTTTACAGAGAGGAAGGGGAGGGATAGAGAGTTAGAAACATCAATAAGAAACATCGATCAGCTGCCTCCTGCACACCTCCTACTGGGGATGTGCCCTCAACCAAGGTACATGCCCTTGACCAGAATCGAACCTGGGACCTTTCAGTCCACAGGCCGACGCTCTATCCACCGAGCCACACCGAGCCACACCGGTCAGGGCTCCAGATACATTTTTTAAAAAGATGTTTGGCTTAACGTTAGCTGTCTGACAACATGTGGGTTGTCGCTGGGCATGCTGAGCTCCTCATCAGCACAGGCATTCGGCAGAAGAAACTCCCTCTCCTGAGAGGGGTTCTCTGGGGCAGGGCTCTTCCCCTCCTCTCTGCCGTGTTTCTGGGCCATCCCCACTTGCATGTCTAACAGGCACTGTCAGCCCAAGTCCCACACTGAACTGACCACCTCTCGGTCCTCCAGCTGCCCTCCCCAACCCAAAGAGGCAGGCAGCTCGACCCTAACACTTCAGCCCGAAGACGACTACAGCGTGAGAGACGGTGATGGTAGGAATGGCATCCCAACACAGGACTCAGTCTGTCTAGAAAAGGATCCCCTTTTTAGAGATCCCCTGGCCACGAATGAATGCTGTCTCTGAGGAGCTGAGTGAAGGGGTGATGTCCCCCGGAGGCCAGAGTTCCCGGGGAAACCAGAGGCAGACCGGGTAGGGGCAGGGCAGAACCACACGAAGGGGACAGGGTGCTCTTTTTTTCAGTGGAACTGAATCTCGCCAGTTTTTCTTGCCCCACTGGCTGGGGGCAAAAAGAACAAACACCCAGACTCTTGAGGATCCAAGAGCCAAATAGGCCAGACAGCAGCAACTAGACTCCCCCAGTTTCCCACTAAGTCACCGAATTAGGGTCTCTGTCGCCCATGAACAGCCTGCCCCTGGGGAAACTCAGTCTCTGGAACTCCACTGGTGATGCAACGCCTGCTGTCAGGTCCTGGTCTTTTCCCTGGGTCTCTCCTCTCCAGTCATCCTGTGCCCATTCCACAGCTCTGAGCAGGTCACCCCCAGCCCACACGCCTTCAGCGCCTCCCTTCTACACGAGGGGTGCAAGGAGAGGTCCTGAAAGCATAGCCTGTTCCTTTGCCTCTTCTCGGTCCCCAAATGCCTTGTAAGCTCCTTGAAAGTGGGACCACATCCGAAAAGAATGGTTGTTGGATGAATGGCTGCCTGGATAAAATACCCGGGGCCTGGCACAGGGCCCTGCTGAGTGTGCAGTGAGCGTGGTCTTGATGGTCTGTGGCAAGGCCATCAATGCCAGGACTAGCAATGTGCTCTGATCCTCCCTGGTCACAGGAGAAACTGAGAGTTGTCACAGGAGACCTGAGTGTGAAGGGCCACCTCACAGCCTAGTACACAGGTGCCCAGGAATCCCCAACTCAAGCTGGCAGCTCTTTGGAGCCTGGCTGAGGTACACCCAGCACCCTGCACAGTGCTGGACACAGCAGGTGCTCAAAATAGGTCTGGTTAAGAGCAAAGTGCAGCCTCTTTGTCACATCTTTTCATCAATCCTGATTAATCCCAGCTCCAGACACCTGACTCCTTTGATCCTCACGATAATGCTTATGAGGTAGGCACAGTTCTTGGTCCCATTTCACAGATGACATATAGAATATTTAACAGGTGCTGCATAAGCGTTAGCTATGATTTATCAAGACATTTGTGAAACGCCTGGAGAAGCTAGATTTCCCTGCCACTCCTCCTGGTTCCTGGGACAAATGGATTCTAAGACAAAATCAGCCCTGGACATGGTCTCTCCAGGCACCACGCTCAGAGATGAGATGATGAACCCACATCCTGCACCCTGGCCTGGGCAGGGGGAGCCTTTCCCATTCAAAGCCTGGCCTGTCACCTTGACCCAGTACCCCTGGTCCCTTAGCTCATCCTGTTCACCTGCCAGTAATAAGGCCATGAAACAGCGTTGCATGTGAAGGAAGGAGTGCTGGCTTGCAGGCTAACTCTGCCCTCAGCACTTCCAAAGGGGGTGGACTAGGTGTAGGGTCCCATGGACTCCAGGGAGGGGTGGTGGTGGTCCAAGAACCTCTAAAGCAGAATGCAAAGTCTGGTGTCAACTGATGCAAGTGCACTTTTCTGGGGACAGCTTTTGCTGGTTCCTTGAGGGGGTCTGTAAATAAAAGTTATGGACCCCCAGGCTGGGTAATCTTGAAGGCCTCTCTATGCCTAGTATTCTGGGGCTACATGCATTTCAACATAAACTGCTTCCCAACCTTCAAGGCTAACTCAGCTGCTGCCCCAGGAGACTCTCAAATGTCTTTCTTCTTTGACTGCAGCACGAGTCTTGGGCCCGGTCTTGCAGGGTCTCTCCTGTCTTGATCTTCCTCACTAGCCTGCCAGCTCCCATAAGACAGCAGGGCCAGCCCAGGGCTGAGGTGGCAGAAGACGCCGGTATACCCCCTGGTCGGCCTAGCGGGGCTCGCCTCTGTCACCTGGAAGGCAGGGGCTGTTGCAGACCACAGGTGCACCTGGGCCTTGGGCCCACCGCTCCCTGCTGCAGCCCTGAAACCTCACTGAGCTGTGCTCCTGTGGGGAACCTGGTTCTCATTAAATTAGGTAAAGGAGTCATTGATTGCCAGACAAGTCAAGGAGAAGCAAAGTTCTGCTCGAAGGCACAGGGAGGGTGAGGGAGACCTCACCCTGGCCGCCCTGGCTGACCAATGGTGGGGGGAGGGGGGCAGGGAGACTGGGCTCCTAAGGGCCCAGCAACTGCAGCAGTAGGCGCTGGGGTGGAGAGTGGGGGCAGCCTTGGCCCAGATAATAAGCAATTGTTAATGTGATCCATATGGATCCTGACTGGCCTCTCTGTTTAACAGGATGATAATGGCAGGGAAAGAATGCTGGTCTGTGGGGAAAGGAAGGGGCAAAGTCCTCCCCGACTTGGGGGGAGGGGAAGACTCAGCAATGAGGGGAAGAGAAGAACCACCCAGGGGTCTCCACCCACCCAGGAGCACAGAACCATTTGCCTGAAAGTGTCCGGATTCTATGCTTTGCAGGTTGTCCTTACGAAAGCTCTTTAATTCAGCCAACACATACTTATGGGGTGCCCATAAGGTGCTGAGCCCCCCCCCCTCCCCCGTGCAGGGTGCGAGGAAGTCTACGCTCCACTTCCACCCTCCAGGAGGCAAAGCCAAGCGGCTGAAGGGAGGCACAGGTGCAGGGCCAGGAGAGCATGGAGGGAGGAGCAGGGGCTGGGGGCTCTGGGGAAGCTACAGGGAGGCAGTGTGGCACTCGAGTTGGGCCTTGAAGAATGAGGAGGTGGTGGAAAGACGGGGACAATGGGGAAGGCATTTGGCTGGGGGAACAGCAAGAGCGAAGGCAGAGAGGCGTGAAATTGCGTGGAGAGCCTGAGACCTCAGCAATAAAGCTGCAGCCAGGTGGGGGAGGGGAGGGGACTCTGCTCCATAAAACGCTGTGGCGGGACTAGGAGTCCAGCAAATAAGGGCGCTGGTACCTCTCCCCCGTCCCTGAACTGGCCTTGTCCGTCCCCAGGACCCTTGGCCCAGCCCACCCTTATACCGCAGCCAGAAAATCCCGGAGGGCCTCCGAGGCTGTCCCCTCGGAAGATGGGGTCCTCCTGAGGAATGGGGTCTCGTGGGCCTCTCCCGGAGCAGCTCCACCGCCTCGCGCCGCTCAAGTCCCTTTGGCCCAGGTGGGCTTTCCCCCAGAAGACATTACGGCGAGGGCACAGCGGTCACTCCTTACACGGGTGGCTGCTGCGGACCCCAGTGGACTCAAGTGGAAATAAATGAAACGGTGTTACATAGGAGGAAGGGGGATTTACGAGGCCTGTCACCCGACCCTGCACCGCCGGGCCCGCCTCCCGCCCCGCAGCTCGGGCGGCCGCGGGGCACCCGGGTGGCTGCTGGGGTCCCGCAGAGCGCGGCGCCCGGTCGCCCAGCGCGTCCGTCCTCTGGGGCGACGGCACAGGGAGGGCGGCGTGTGCTCCCGGTGAGAAGCTCGGGGAGCCCGGGCCCCGCCGTGTCCGGATGGGTGCGCAGGGGTCTCAGGCTGGGTTCGCGAGGGTCGTGGGCTCCCTGGGCACGGCCAGCGTCCGTCCGCCCCGGCATCTCCCGGCCGCTCTCCAGCACCCACGGGCCCGGGAACAGAACCGGACCGGCTCCCGCGTCCTCGCTGCCGGGCCGGGCCGGGGGGCCGCTCAGCCGCCGCGGCCGTGCGGACCACAACACATTCTCGCGTCCTCCATTCTCCTCCACATGCGGTCTCCATGGCGACCGGGCCAGGCAGCCTGACAGCCCCACGGCCTAATCCTGATTTAGTGACCGTCCCTGCACCAGCCCACCCACCCGTCCACCCACCCCTGCGCCCAGGCGGCGGGGGCGCGGGCTCCGGGCCACTCACACTCCCCCTCGCGCAGGGAAGGGCACCCGGGACGGAGGGGCCGGGCAAGGGGGCCTACGTTTGCTGAGCACCTACTGTGTGCCCAGCCCTCTGCGGAGGGCGCTTTGCGGAGCGGGCTCCCCGCGAGGGAATCTGCGTAGACGGAGCGTGCGCTGGCGGAGTGGGGAAGTTTAGGGGCTCGGTCCAGAGCGGCAGCTAGTGGGTCCCCTTGCAGACTGCAGCCCGTGGGTGCAGGTAGGAGCCGCTCCTGCAACACCCTGACTCTGCGAGGGGTGTCTGCGCTCCCGGGCCGGCCAGGCGAGAAGAAAGGACGGGCCAGGCGCCGGGCCCCGAGTGGCCTCCGTCTCCTGTCACTGCCCCGTCACGATGCTGGGGAATCTCCGGGCCAGGAACCCGGCCCCCACACCTCTCTCTCTCTCTCTCTCTCTCTGTCTCTCTCTCTCTCTCTCTCTCTCTCACACACACACACACACACACACACACTCACGGGCCGCTGGACAAAGACCTGACGGAGTGGGAGGGGCCTGCGGGCCGGCCCTCGGGCTCCGGACACAGGATCCTTCTGGGACCCGAACCCGCAAACCCTGGCTCCCCACCCCCACCCCCACAAGCTCCCCCCAGAGACGGCAGCTCGCTACTGCTGCCGCCTCCGCACCCAGGGGCGGCGAGGAGGGTGCCCGTCGGCGCGGGGAGGTCCCCTCCCCTGCCCGCGCCCTCCCCGGGGCAGTGACCCCCGGCTCCCACGCACCCGCCTGGGGCTCTCGCGGGTCTTGCCCTTCGACCCCCGCCTAGTTGAACCCCGCGACCTGCAGCCCCCGCCCTCTCCGACCCTCGCCCCGCCGCGCGCCCGCGGACAAAGCTCCGGACACCCGGCCCGAACGGTCACCACCCCTGACCCCGCCGGCCGCGCGCTCCCGCGCCTGCCCGGCCGGCCCGCGCCCCGTACCTCGGCATCCCGGCCGGTCCTAGGTGAGTGTGCGCGGCCTCGGGGGGCGTCCGGCCGCAGGGCCGGGGCGCGGGCCGGGGGCGACGGGCCGGGGCTGGAGGGCAGCGGCGCTCACCATCCTGGAGCCGCTCCTGCTGCGGCCGCCGCGGCCGGGAGCGGGACTGGGCAGTGGGGGTGGCCGGACAAGGGGCCGCCCCGGCTCCCCCCGCAGGCAGGACCCCCACCCCCACCCCCGCCTCCCCGCGCCGGCCCCAGCGCCCTCCCTCGCAGCCTCGGCCGCCCTCCCCTCCTCCCGCTCCTCCCGCCCCGGCGCCCCTCCCTCCCCCCAGCTCCCGCCCCTCTCGGGCCCTCTCCACCCCGCTCGGCCCGCCCCGCCCCCACTCCCGGGCGCGGCGGCCCCTCCTCCCCGCCTCCCGGCCGGCCCGCCCCGCTCCTGCTCGGCTCTGCAATAAACGAGCCACTCAGGGGGCGCAGGAGCCAGTGACCCTGGGGTGGAGGGTGTCCTTGGGCCCCCTCCGGCCCGCCCCTCAGCCTGGCCGTCGGGGCGGGAAGTTGGGGTGCGGGCGGAGCCGGGCCGGCCGGTCGGGTGGGGGAGCGGTCGGCCGAGGGGGAGGCCGGGATTGGGCAGCAGCCCGCGAGCCAGTCCGCCGGGTGTGAGCGGCTTCCTGGGTCGAAGAGCAAAGGGAAGGCAGCCGGCCTGCCCGCCGGGCCCGCTAGCTCCCCAGACCCCGTCTCGCCTCGGCCGGTGCCCCTGGCCGGCCGAAGCCTTGTTGACTCGCGTTCCCATCCCCGCCCGCAGGCGACCTGGTAGCCGCCGTGGCCGCGCCGGCCCGGGTGCGGAGGCTGGACCCGCACCGCGGGCAAGCCCACCCCCTGCACCGTCAGTGCACTCAGAGCGCGAGCCCGGGGCGCGGGCAGCCGAGAAGGGTTTCCCCAGGAAGGCCACATCCCCACGAGGCCAGGCAGGGTGAATGGTGGGGGGCGGACACGGAGGGTGGACACTCACAGTGTCCAAGGTGTGCATTACACATCACCGTGCGGCATTGGGCTAGGCGCTGGGGACATCCGACAGGGTCCCAAAGGCACCGTCCAGTCCACGGAGAGACACAACTCATCAGACACACAGGCGCCAGGCTTCAGCCTCCGAGGTGATCCGCCAGGAAAGGGAGCCTGCAGGGTGAGGACCACAGCAGAACCCATCTTGCCCCTGGGCTTAGGTTGGAGGATGCAGATAGATTTCCTGGAGAAGTTGAGCACCCAGAGGCTCCTGAGGCAGTGTCTGAGGGTCCTCTCTTCTGCGGGTTTTTTTTCTCTCTCTCTCCTTTTGCGAGCAATTCAGTCTAAGTACCACTAGGACAGGGTTCGCCCCTGCGCCCCTCACCACCAGCCTGCAGGGTAGTGCTCTGTCCTCTGTGTTGTGAATAATTCTAAACATTTCTATGCCCTGACCGGTTTGGCTCAGTGGATAGAGCATCAAGCTGTGGACTCGGGGGTCCTGGGTTCGATTCCGGTCAAGGGCATATGCCTTGGTTGTGAGCACATGTTCGGTGGGGGGTGTGCAGGAGGCAGCTGGCCAGTGTTTCTCTCTCATTCATGTTTCTGACTCTCTATCCCAATCCCTTCCTCTTTGTAAAAAATCAATAAAATATATTTTAAAAAAATAAAAATAATAAACATTTCCAGTGATGGTTCCTCTGGAGTTCTGGGTTCTGATCTCTCAGGGCACCCCCTTCCCACCCCCACCCCCACCATTAGGTGCCACTCTGGGAAAGAGAAGGGGGGCCCTCGATAGCTCCCATGTTTTTCCCAGCCCAACCATGGAAACAAGACCAGCACCCAATCAGGTTTTAAAACTCACCAAGATCAAGATCTCCACCTCCAGAATCCTCTCTTCCTCTCCACTCCACACCCCCGGGACCACACCCCGGCACAGGGGAGGTATCTATCAAGGCTCTCAATGTGAAGGCAGCCCCTGGCTTCAGAGGTAGAAAGGCAGGAGGGAGTAGGCTAGAGCCCCCACCCTAGAAGAGCCCAACTTCCTGCTGCAGGGACAGCCCCACAGATAACAGAGGTAGAAGGACCTTGTTTAGTATTTCTTACTGATGGAGCATCTGAGGCTCAGAGAGAAGTGACCCGCTTCTGGTCACACAGCAACGCTGGATCTAGAATCCACGGTACTCTTTCCACCTCGCCCGCCAGGCTCCCCAAGGGCCAGAGGCAAGAGAGACCAATGTCCACATGAGCTGAGTGACCTCAACCACCAAGACTAGCACCAGGGCAAACCTGGCATTGCCAGGGCATTGTGGCTGGGGGTCACTGGGGCCAGGGCAGGGCTGGATGACAGGCGTTGGGATGGAGGAAAGAAGTGATAGGGTGCTCCCCTGTAGCAGGGGTCTAGTTCTGCATCCCCCTTCCAGTCCTGGTGGGAAGCACAAGGCCTTCCCAGTGAGAGAGGAGGGGGAGCCAGCATGCTGAGGAGGCCTTTGCTGGACCCCAAGGTTCAGCATCTTGGAGGTGCTGTATCGTTTCTGATGGGTACACTGGCATGAGTCACATTCGGCAGGTGGGGATGAGGCTGGTCTCTTCACCCTTCAGCCCCCAGCCTGCACCAGTACTCAGGCAATGAAGTGTGACCCCCCTCTGCGAGCTCATTAAAGTCCTGCTAATACATCATCCAGCCTCCTGGGCTGACACTGAATCCTGGCAAATGACCCGTCATCACATCTCCCCCTCTGCCCTCACGTGTAGAGCCTGGGGGGGGGTCTGTCCTCTGAAGACGCCCTGCTGACCCTCTGGCTGTCCCCCGCCAATGGATCTGTGCCTGGAGAGCCCCCCGCTGTGAGCATGCTGGGCAGGGCGACTGGTGATCACCCCCCAGCAGGTCAAGTGCCCAGCAGTGGATTGGATAATAATGGTGGTGTTGGTGGCAGTAATGCGTGGCTTCGGTGGAGGGCCCTTCATTCTTTCCTGGCCCTTTTGCTTGTGTCACATCCTACCCTGCGCCTTGCTCCTGTGCTGGGCTTGGGTAGGGACACATGAATATACGCAGGGTGTACGGGGCGTGCGAGTGCATGATCCAGGGACTTGCAACCGGCCTTTCTGAAAACTTGAAGAAAAACAACCCAGCTGGCCCAGAGAGAATCAGCATTCAGAGGTCTGAATGGGAGAGAGGAGAATTAGAGGGAAGGTGTGTGAAGTCAGAGGAGGAGCCAGGAGGAGCAGATCGGGTGAGGAGGAAGGAAAGACAAGGGCCCTGGGAAAGGATGGGGTGGGAGGAGGAAGGGAGAAAGAAGTGGAAGAGAGGAAGAGGAAAGGGCGGGGAGACCTCTTTGTGGTCCCCCGGACGAGCCACTCAGGAGTCATTAAGAAACAGGAAAGGAAGGAAATGTGTCCTGGCTTGGGGACTGGGGTGCAAGCCCAGTGGACACCACACCCTGTTGGCCCTACTGTTCCCCACTTTCACTGGCCTCAGGCTGCTCCCCCACAAATGGAAGCCCTAGCCCTCCTCTTCCGGCTGCGGCCTTCCAGTTCCCAGTGCCTCCCCAGCCCTGTTCAACCACTCGCGCCCTTACCGTTTGTGCTTGTTCCAGCTCTGCCTTCTCAGCGAGCGACGGTCGGCCGGCCTGTGTCTGGGTCCCACCCCCACCCCCACCCCACAGCCAGCCCAGGGGCTCTTCGGAGAATTAGAAAAAGTGTCCTTTCCTCTGGGCAGACACAGCTCTGTGCCAGACCACACAAGGCTTGGGAGGAGGAGCTGGGACTCGCCATCAGTCCGCTCCTCTCCCCTAGGAGCCCAACACTTGGGGACCCTGGGACCCACTTCCAAAATCTTCACCCTGCACCTGGCTCTGCCATTTGGCCTGTGAGCAGGAGCACCCCACCCCCACCCTGCAGCCACCCTGAACTGTCATCTCACCCTGTACCTTATCACAGTCCCACAGAACCTCTCACTAAGCACCTGCATCATCTCAATACATCAGAGTCCCTCCCTGGAGTGTCATTCTCCCCTCTTCCGCCTGGAGAGCTATCCCTCACCCCCAGCATAACTGGTAGCTCCTATCCCAGAGCTCTCTTAATCCCTTTTTTCTAAGTCCCAGGTGTTGAGCATAATACCCTGCCTCCTGGAGGAATCCTTCCCTTCCTCTACCTCATCCAAAGAGCAAGGCTCCACCCAAGCCTGCCTGGTTTGGGCTCCTACACGCCAGCTCCTCTGGAACCCTGCTGGGCTTCTCCCTTCCCTAAAGCTTACAGACCCCAGGCAGAACAGGGAACTGGAAATCCAAGTGGCCAGAGGTCTCCCCACCCCCACTCTGCCCTCACTGGGGCTCGCTTGACAGGAGATTCCCAGCACATCTGGTTGTACTTAAATCATCCAGTGGCCAGCTGCCCAGGCATGTTCCCCGCTTTCCTCCCCTCTGCCCTGGCTTCCTCCCCTTCCTAGCCTTCCAGGCCTCTCCTCCAGGATGACTTCCCTGATTGGCCAGCGTCAGTATCCACAGCCCACCCTTGAACCTCCTCTCTGGGTGTGGGGTTTGGGGGGGTCTGTGCTCAGCATGGCTCAGCGTGTGGAACCCCATCCTTTCCAAGCATTGGTCCTGAATAGACACCCTCCCCCAGGCAGGAAGGGGAGCTGGCCCAGGGCTTCTCCTCAGTGCCCTTGGCCCCCAGGTGGCTGCCTCCAGTTACTGGTGGGTGTAGTGAAAAGGGGGAGTGTTCCTGCCTTTTTAAAGCTTTAGTTCAGATCCCATGACAACTCTCGCTGTCAGCCTTTTCCCAAAGGCTTTGCTAATATTAAAGAACAAAAGGGAAACAAATACGGAGAACACAGTAAGTATAAAAAGACAGTCTACAAAGACAGGTTTGTGGCTCTAATGTGACCTGCCTCACCAGGGCTCCAGGTTTGAACAGTCATTCATTCATTCGTTCATTCATTCATTCAATAGTATGTACTGGCACCTAAGTGTACTAAGTTCTAGGAGCAGAGACATCAGAGTAAGGTCTTTGAATAAGACCTCAGTGCTTCCTATAGAAACTCATGGTCAGTGGAGGAGAGAGACGGGTGGACAAAGAAATGTAAGATGCTGTAATGGACATGAGTGGGGAGGCACTGGAGTGCAGTGGTTGAAGATCAGAGACCCTCAGGTACTTTTGCTACACAAGGAAAACACCTTTTTACAAAAATTAGAAAATATAGATAAGCACAAAACAAAACAATCCAACACCCTCATCCCATCACCCAGAGATAACCACTGTTAAGACTTTGGAACAGGCCAGACATTTTGCAGATGTTGATATATAAAGAGAGAGATCTCCACACTATTTTGTAATCAGCAGATAAATATTTTGAATATATTTTTGTCTATAAATACATTTATACCACATAATTTTTTAAATTGATTTTAGAGAGAGAGGAAGGGAGAGAGAAACATCAGTTTATTGTTCCCCGTATTTATGCATTCATTGTTGCTTCCAATATGTGCCCTGATGGGGGAATCAAACCTGCAACCTTGGTGTATCTGGGACAATGCTCTAACCAACTGAGCTACCTGGCTAGGCACATACCAGGTAATTTTTTGACAGTTTAATACTTGGCAGCTTAATCACAAAGGAAACAAAGAATGAGTTTGTTTCCTTTGTTGTTGAACTTCCTTTCCAGAAAATAAAAGCTTAATGAACAGACTTGTAACATCCACCTTGTTGCATGTGTCTTATTAGGATAAAGTCCTAGTAATGAGAATGCATAATTTTAGCATTGGGGAACCACTAGCCCAGGGCAGTGCTCTCACATCTCCTCCAGGCAGCCCTCCCAGACTTCCAAGGCCCAGTGCATCTGCCAAGGCCCATCCCTTTGCCAGTAGCTTCATCACTTAGCGCCTGGCCTGGAAACCCGGAAGAATGCTCAGAAGGCCTGGTTGGTGAAGGCCAGGAGGGGCCCTGAGTGGAGAGCACAAAGCCGGCTTGTCTGGGGCTTGGAAAGAGGCCCCGCCCCTTGGGGCTGCTGGCAGAGCATTCCTCCCAGGACAATGGCTGCCTCGGAATCCTGAGAATGAAGGAGGCTGGGTGGCTTCCCCAGCCCCCTTCTACCCTCACCAAGTTGTGCCCATTCCGAAATGGGAAGAAGGGGCACTTGCATTGGGGTCGGGGTGGGGAGGGGCAGTGCACCCGACTACAGCCCCCTTCTTTCAGCAACTCTAATCCACACAGCAGGGGTTCTGCCCAGGCACCTTTTTCTTTGTGGATCTTCTCTCTCTTTAGGCCCCTGTCTCCCCAACTGGTAAAATCAGGGGCTTGGATTCAGTGGTTGCTAAATTCCCCACAGATCTAACATGCCCCAATGCAGTGGCTAGGACACACACATGCTTTGGAGCCAGATTGCCTGAGTTCGAGTCCTGATCTGCCCTCTTTCCTGAGAATTTAACACAGGGCCTGAGCTTCCCCATCTGTAAAGGGGGTTGATGATGGGTGCTCTTCTCTCCCTCAGGGAGCAGCATCCTGAGGGAGGATGAAAAGATGACCAGGGGACATCTGTCTGATTCAGCAAAGTCTATGAATGATATTCAGCAAAACTCCTGTGTCAAGGCACACGTCTTCATTGCTGTTTGGGAAATGCAGGCATTTCCAATACAGCCAGCAATTGGTGACATAGGATTGCAGGCTCCTAATAACCCGCTGGAGGATTAGGACTAACACACTTGGACGGTGAACAGCGTGGATTTCCTAACAGCATTTTCTAGCTGTTTGCCATAAGCCTGCTCCCACTGCCTTCATATGCTTGTTTCTCTCCTTCACCTTCCTCACCTCCTCCTCCACCCCACTCCTGCACTCCCCCAGATTAAAATCCTCTGCTGTAAGTACCAGAAAATTCTCCCCACAATGGCTTGTCCAATAAGGAAAATACACGATCGTATTTTATCCAAAGACTGATTTGCCACTGATGTTAAGAAGCACTGTGACTTCCTGCACCGCTGGAAAGAGAAAAGCACTGCCAAGCTTTTCTCATCACTTAGAATTTTTAATGGTTAAAAAAGCTCTTTTAGCCCTGTATGGGAATATATTTTTAACATGTATTATTACTCTTGTGCATGTGTAATGAGGAAAACATGGGCGAAATAAATTGGTTAGGGTTTTCTTTCAACTTTATTGAATTCAGAGTCTGATTCTTGGAATCACTGTTCAACTCTGAGCTGTCAATGTGTGTGTTTTTCCACATAGACTCACCATCTGGGCCATCACGAGGATTGGTGCTATAGCATTTCTTAAAAGACTGACTGAATTAATTAGCTATTACTGTAAAAAAAAATTATCCCAAATTTGACAAGCTTAAAGCAACACATATTTATTATCTTATAGTTTGTATGAGTCAGGAACCAGGAAGTGGTTTAGCTTATGAGCTGGCACTCAAACTGTCAGGGGTAGGGATTGGGGTGGGGTGGGGTGGAGGCAGTCACCAGGGCTCACTCACAGGCTGTGGGCAGACTCAGTTCCTGGCTGGCTATTGGCTGGCTACCTCAGTTCTTCACCACAGGTGGTCTGACTGTCTTCATGAAAGGGCAGCTGGCCTTCCCCACAGCAAGTGACCCAAGACAGAGCACAAGCTAGCATTCAAGACAGAGGCCATAGTCTTTTAAAAATCTAATATTGAAAGTGACATATCATGATTTCTGCTCTACCCCATTGGTCACAAAAAAAAAACAACAAAAAACAAAACACAGAACTAAGTGGGGGAGGGGCTACATAAAGGTGTGACTAGCAGGAGGTGAGGAGCGTGGGGGGCTATTTTGCAGTCTGCCTACCACATCCTTCTAAGCCACTGACATCCATCCTGGAAGTGCTGATGCTGGTAGATGACCAGGTGTCAGTCAGAACTTCAAGAACCTTCCATGGTGTGAGGACTGGAACATCACAGGAAGGTCCTTTAGTTTGCACATGTGCAGGAAAGACAGCTAAGCACAACGGCTGCATGACTGACAGCAGACTGTGATGCCAATGATGATAAGATGTAGGGTGATTTCAGAAATGTCCAAATGTGACCAACTGTGCACTTTAGAGAATGAGAAATGGTAGCCTCAGAGTTGTTTAATTCAAAGACTCGACACCTTCTTCAGACCCAGGTCCCTTCCAATCTTTGAATCTCACACCCTCAGCACATCTGCTGTGCCCCCTGGATGGTTCTTCTCAAGTCACAAAGTGACCAATGAAGTTCAACCATCCCACGTGGTCCCAATTATTACTCTCAGGGGCCTCCTTTGAAAAGCAAGGGATCTTTCCCAGAGTCATCCAAAAGCTTTCCCCTCTTGTCTCATTGACCAGAAATTGTTCCTGCCTGTGTTAGCCAGGATTAGGTTCAATTGACTATGTTAGCAAAACTCAGAATGATTTAAACAAGATCGAAATTAATTCTTTCTCATAGGAAAGAAGTGTGAAGATAAGGCAGTTTCGGTGTCGTCAGGGAGCCAGGTGCCACCCATCTCATGTGATTTCATTCTCAAATTCACCTCATGTTCCAAAGTGGCTACTAGGGTTCCCACCGTAAGCTCCACACTGTAGACAAGACGGAACAAAGCAGAAGGGCGAGGCATTCATCCCCAGGAGAGTCAGCGGGGGAGCCTATGGAACATTACATCTTTTTGGTCAGGACTTGGTCGCATGGACACACCTACCTGCAAAAAACACACTAGAAACATTTTTTTAGCAGGACACTGTGTCACCTTAAACAAAGTTTGACTCTTTATTATACAGGAAGAATGAATGTTAGCTGGCCACAGTCAGTGTCTCCCACTGCCCTCCAGCCTACACCAACCCCTGGTCAGGGGCCAGGATTACCAGGATCGACGTATATGCATCAGGATTTACTCCTGAATTGGACACAGAGTTATTTACGTTCCTTGATAGATAGCTTCCTGAACAAAATTCTATTAATAAGGAAGAAGGTCATTGTTGGTTATTTACCAATAACCACTGCCCTCCTTTCTTGCTAAAAGAGCTGTGATTTTGCTCAGGAACCAGGCTGCCATGTTCTTCAGGAAAGTGAACTGCTCCCCAGCCCCAGAGCTGAATCTCAATTAGTCTGAGACAACTGTGGGAATCCCATTCCCTCTGCCAGTGTTTCATTGGAGAATGGACATGTAAAATATGATTCTAGCCTATGAAACATGAGAGGTTGTTCTTTGGGGAACTTCTGGAAAGATTTCTCAGAGGCCAAAGGAGAAACGACGTTTCTTCGCCTTTGCGTGGAGCTGCCTGAATGTGATGTCCGGAACTGAAGTAGCCATCTGTGACTCTAAGAGAAGTCAGGACACAAGGACATGATAGGACGGTAGGGAAAAGAGAAAGAAATATGGGGGGTGTTCATAGTACGGAATTCTGCTCAGCTATAGAAATGAACTCACACACACACACACACACACACACAGCATGAATCTCAAAAACACTGAAGCAAAAGAGCCAGACACAAACGAGTATATACAATTTTATTCAGTTCATAGGAAGGTCTAGAACATGCAGGACTGAGCTATGGAGGTAGAAGTCAGATCGGTGGTTACATGGGAGGAGCCGATTTGGGGGATTAAAAAAGGAGGGTAAGTTGAGTCTGAGGTGCCTGTGGGCAGTGTAAAGTGGTGCACAAGAACAAGGGCTCTGCCACCAGCCACCTATGCAATCTTGGGCAAGTGACCACCTTTCTCGGAGCCTCAGTGTCCTCACCTCTAAAACAGGACTTCTAAGAATACTTACCTCATTAGTTTCTGTAAAGACTGGATGAAACAATACATCCAAAGTGGTTAGCATAGTGCCTGGCACATAGTAAGTACCCATAAACGGTAATAGTTTCGATCATCCTGCCTCATCTGCCGAGGCAGGAAGCCTCATGCTGGGCAGCGGCTGCCATGTACTAACTATAGGTGGCATGTACGAGAGTCTGGAGCTCACATTCCCTTCTCCTGCCTCAAGCAGGATGTTCCTCTGCGGAGAATTGCCTCTTCTTTTCTTTTTCTTTGACCTGATTCCTCCCTTCCTTCTAGTGTCTATTCTTTCCTCCTCCTCCAGGAAGCCTTCCTTGGCTAATGCCTCCTCCTTCCCTGCCAACCTCTCCACAACCCTCTGCAGAGGCTGGCCTCCTAGCCCAGAGCTCTAGCTGCTCCCTCCCATTGCCCAGCCCTCAGTAAGGACCACTCCAGCTCAGATAATACCTGGACCCAAGCGGGTGTTTGTCCGGGTGGGGAAGGATGCCTGATCTACTCCACATCCCCAGATGACTCAGAAAGAGGCGGGGGGCTGGGGAGGAGGCCACCTGCCAGAATGGCAGCAGACAGGCCAGCTAAATCCTTGACCTATGATTGAAGGGGTTGGGCACAGTTCAATAGAGCACTCCAGGCTGCGCCCCAGCTCTTTCACACAGGTCAGGGCCAGTGAGGGGCGGGAGGGGAGGAGGGCCATCTTCCTCAAGAGCGCCTTGGCGGCATAATCCAGCATCCGGACCCCACAAGCCCCATCAGCATCAGTGCAGAAGCTCCTCTGAGAGGTGAAGGGGGAAGTGGGAGCGGGAGGGGAGGTGGATCAGGGAGGTGGGAGAGCCATGAAACGCATGGAATCACAGTTCAAGGCAGACAGTATGGGTTCCATAGGCTCCCGTCTGTGTTAACCACAGGGCCTTTGCTGGGTCCTCGGACTCAGCAGTCCCAGGTTGGCCCTTCCTTCTCCTGTGGAATTTCCTCCCGCCTGTGCGCAGCTAGGACTAGGGGAGAGGCCCCTTAAACGGCAGGCGTGGCCGATGGGGAATCCCGCGGTAAATGCCAGTCAGGCCTCCCGAGGAGAGCCACACCTGGGTGCAGCTCCCAGTCCCAGGCCCACCTCCACCTACCGCGTCTCCCCACCGCCCAGCGCCCACGTATCCCCACTGGCAGTGCTATGCAAATAAGATGCAAAGCAAACGGAGGAGGCTGTTGGGATTGGCTAACGCAGATAACTTTGCCCACCCAATCGGGGGCTTCGGTCGCCTCGGCTCCCCCTCCTCACCCAGCCTGGTCCCGCCCATAAATCAGCCGGGTCAGCGTTAATGGCTCCTGACTAATTGCTCGGACTCGGGGCTACGGGCTCGGGTCGCCCGCATTAAAATTCAATCAGGCCCAGCGCTGAGCTATTAAATATTCATTGGGAGAGCTTCCCGAAACCAGGCTGGGGGATGGGAATGGCCTGGGTTGGAGGAACAACCCCAATCCCCAGAATCCCTAGCTTCAGGCGAGGCTTTCCCACCCCCCTCTCCCATCTCCAACTACTGCTGCCTGGTTTCCACTCTGCTTGGCCTGATTTCTCTCTGGAAGTCCCTAAGCCCTCTCCAGAGACTTCTGGGAGACTGGGCCACTCTGAAGAAAAAGTGGGTTAAAATATGCCCCATCCTCTGTCCTGTATCCCCTCCATTCCTGGCCACCTCACTCCACGCCCCCCCCCCCACTAGTGACCACTGTGGCCCTATCAATGCTGGAACCTCAGGTCCCGCCAGGAGTGGCAAATAGGGCTTCACCTCAGGAGAGGCCCCTATTTCCCTGGCCCTGCTGCCTGGACACCGACCATCTTCAGCATGGCTTGGGAGGGCTTCAGGTTGGGCAGCATGGCGTGTATGTTAGAATAGAGGAGGGGGCTCTGTACAACCCTCCTCTCCACTCCCCTTCCCCCAGGAATGCAGCCTGTCCTTGCTCCTGAGCTCCTGGCCTGATGCTGAGCAGGCTACCTGGAAGTTCTCAAAGAGGGTACCCAGGGGGAGGGGCTGGACCTGAGGGCCCAGAGGGGGCCATTGGGCGTGTCCAGTTCTTAAACAGGAAATGCACTCACACACACACACACACACACACACACACACACACACACACACACACTGGTATATACACCAAAGTTGGAGGGTTATGAAGAAGGTTCAGTGGGTGTAATGACAGGTAAAACTCAAAGGCTGGGGTGAGCCTCTCAAATAAGAACTGGAAGTTTTCCTATGCTCTCCATGTTGTATCAAGACATCTTTTGACACAGCTCCAGTCCCTGGAGTAGGAGGTGTTTGAGTTGGGGGAAGAGAAAGCACCAGGAATTTGCTAGGAGAGACCTGTCCTCTTGCCCAGTTTTTACAGCGAATCCTCAGGAGCAAACCACCTGCTCACTAGACTCTTCCCCTGCCCTTTGGACTGCTCCCTGCTCTGCAGGCTGAGGTCCCGCAGGAAATGAACTCTGTGAGGCGTGGGGAAGGCTAAGACTGCCGGAGCAGCAGAGTACCTGCAGATGGTACAAGGAAGGAATGGAGGCCGGGGACACCAGGTTCTACAAGGCCAGAGCAGCTCAGGGCTTGAAGTGGGGGAGGAGGGTGCAGGGAGGGGGGTGAAATTCAAGGAAACTGTTTTGGGGAACACTGGAAAGGAATTCTTACTCTGTTATTCTGAGAGCATCAACCTTTGGCCCAGCAGGACGCCTAGAATTCTTGCCTGAGAACCCTTACTCCTTCAGGGCTTAGCTGCTCTCTCCTAGCAGGAAGTGGGGGCCCCAAGAGAAGCACCCCCTCTCCAGGACTCAGGCCCCGGAGCTGGGTGCAAGGCAGAATGTGTCTGGCAGCGATTAGCAGGGGAGCTGGGGCTGGGAGGCCTCAGGCTTCAGTGGGTCAGGAGTGACCCAAGCCAAGTGTCCGATTCCAAAGCCGACCACCACAGGCATCCAGGACTGCAGCTCACCCCCGTGTGGTTCCCATTAGGGCTGGCTGGGGTCTTCCTGAAGGCCAAGCGGATTCCTGAGCCCCTCCTCCAAGAGCCCCTCCCTCCTGGGGCTGTTCAGAAGGTCTGACCCAGTTTCTAGGGGTGGCCTCCCCACCCCTAGAGTGCAATCTTCGGGATTTTCAGGGGCATCCCACTCCAAGGGCCTCCCCACACACTCGATGATATGCTTGCAACCCCTTAAAGGGGACAAAGGGACAGGGGACAAACTTTTAACCCCGGGAAGGTGAATCCCTGGAGACCTCCACACTTGTGCCTGGGAGCCTTCTCCCTCCTCTCTGGGCAGCGTGGTGGTTCAGGCCTCAGCCCTCTGGCCTGGATGCTGGCAGCTGTCCCCATTGACCAGGCCATCCCTCCCTACTGTCCCGGAGCGGGCAGCCTAAAACCCAGGCCTGTTTTTCAGATCATTTCTCTCCTCACAAAATTTTCAACAGCTTTTTAGCAACTGGGCAGCAGTTTGTGTTCCCAGATGTTTGTGTTATGTGTGCTTTGGACACACTCACCATTTAAAGTTTTTCAAACTAGTCTTCAGCATTTAAAAATCAGGGGTAACACGTGAAAAACCTACATTTCTAACTTTTCGTTGAAAATATCTGAAAGCACAATGCTCACATTCTTGCATGGCAGTGCCTGGTTAGGGCTGCGTGCCCACTGGGCCTTCAGACAAGGTCTGTGGGCTTACATGAGCACCGCAGTCCCCACCAAGCCCTATTGCTCCCAGATGTGAGGCCCAGCGAGTGAATGGCCTTTTTGTCACTGGGCTGGCACTGACCCTTTTATCTCACGTCCAGTGAACTTCACTCCTTCCAGCCATGTCTGTTCCTGTCTGTCCCTCCCTGTCTGTCCTTACTTCAACTTGCCACAACAAACCCAAGTCTAAATTCCTTGACCTGCCTTATGTGTCACCTCCGCCTCCCTTTGCACATGTGTCTTCTTGTCCCAGACAACCCCTCCCCTCCAACACTCCTGCTCCAGGCACACCAAACTTCTCAGCCTCCCGCAGACACATTCATTTCCTCACGCCCAAGTCTTTGCACTTGCCGTTCCTTCTGCCTGGAACACCATGTCTCCTTCGCCGCCCCTGGTAAACTTCTATTTCTCCTTCAAGGCCTAGCCCAGAAGCCACTGACCCTGACTCCTCAGGGTCCAATGGTCCCTATGATTCCAGATGCTCTCACACTGCGTCACCTCCCTGCAGGGAGAGTCCCTCCGGCTGGCAGCAGGCCTGCTCGGCCGCCCAGGGTTCATCTGTGTTGAGGAATGAGGCCATCAGGTTGGTGATGGGATGGGTTAGGGGATTGTAACTCAGCCCCCGGAGTTGGCTTCTGTGGCAAACCAAGTTCGTCTAAGTGGGCAGGTTGCAGGGGGAGAGGGGGAGCAGGCATTCTGTGCCACATGCTGAGGTCTTGGGTCCTAGGCAGGAAGGACCCGTGTGTTACTTAGGGGGCCTTGACCTGAGTGTGTCTGGGAACCTAATCGCAGGATCACTGGCGTTTCAGTACAGGGGGCCTTGGTTAGACCTCTGGGAGTGCGTGTGGTGTGTGTGTGTGTGTGGGGGGCTGCCTGCCCAGGACAGTGGGGGACTCTCCTCTGCTCTGTGAACACCCCAAGGACCTCACTGCTGTCATCCTCGCCTCCTGAAGCGGGTGTTGCAGAGAGCCCAGGAGACAGCCTTGAAACCAGCGAGGCTGCCCCCAGGACGTGCCGGCCCCCATCCCTAGCTCACCGTCCCTTTTCCCTAGTGCAGGCCCTGCTTCCACAGGGGTCCCAGCTGCTGTGGCACCTTCCACAAGGCCGGTCGGCCCGTCCTCACTCCCCACGGCCAGGGCTCCCCCGGTGTGCGCCTCGCCCTCGGGGCCGCCAAGCGGTAGCTCCTGGGATACCCGACCCTACAGCCCAGGAACAGCTCCGAGCACCAAGGTGCCGCCCACGGCCCGGGGAGCCATAGCTGGAGGGGGGTCAGCCGGCTGTGTCTGAAAGCCAAGTTCTGCCTGCAGCCACCGCGCCGCCTCCCGGGGCTCCAGGCTCGACCTTCGCGCCCCCCCCCCTCCGCGTCACATCCGTCCTGTTCGGAGATCGATGAGTCCACATCCCGGAGCGAGCGCCGGCCGCCGTGCGAGCTGGGG
>PVJC01018045.1:0-31788 GCA_004026665.1 Murina feae | reverse complement strand
TTTAGTTTTAAACCATGTCTCCTGTTTTCAGTTTAGAAATATCTGAATAACAGTCACATAGATATTCATATTATATTCCTTTTATAGAATTATCTAAATTATATACTTTGGGGTATCAAACTTAAACAGGTGAATGGGGATTCTTGAAAGTGAGATTAAAGATGGGCATGAGTGGGGGGATAGGGGGTAACATAGGGATAAGAACACATATGTAATAACTTAATCAATAAAAAAAAATTTTTTTAATGGGGGTTGGGGAAATTCCTTCAGAGTCTCCCCCCCTCCCCCCTTTTCCTCCCTTCTTTTATCCTCCACTCTGAAAAGGTATTGGTCTAGCTGGCTCATTTTTGTAGTTGGGTGGCAATAAACAGCTAACAATTTTTTTTTCCACATTTGGAGGTAACAATTTTGGAGAAGGAATAAGGAATTGAGCTGTAATTGCTTATACCTCCTCCCTCCCGCCTCTCCCCCCGCCAAATATGTAGAATTCAGGACCATCAATATTTCTTTAGTGGATTCTAGTTGTTTTGATCCAAAAGGGATCGAAGAATAAATTCAAAGAATTAGCTCTGGAATGACTTGGGGAAGAGAGAAGACTCTTAAGTGGACAGAGGTTGATAATCCCTCAGGAACACTGTTCAGTAGAAACTTCTAAGATGATAGCACGGTGCTCTCCATCTGCACTGGCCAAGAAGTTAGCCAATAGCCACATGTACTGTTGGATACTTGAAAAGTACCTAGTGTGAAGGAGGACGCAAATTGTAAATTTTATTGCATTTTAACTAATTTACATTTAAATAGCAACATGTGGCTAATAGGTCCCGTATTAGACAGCGCCAGGAGGTAAAAGGAAGAGGCTATAGCAGTAGGAAGAATAATCTTTAGAAAGATTTTCTTGAGTGGAGTATCTAAAGTCATAAAGGCTATGTAGGGCTTGACAATTTTTATTATTCACCTTGTTTTCTTTCTAAAACATTTTTTAATTTGCATGGTATATATATTTTTTTAAAAAACAAAAATGTAATTTTTCTGTGATAAGGACAAGACCAGTAGACCTAAAAAATCAAAGGGATTGGGAAATTCATTATCTTATACCCGCTCAGTGCCCCAAAGCCCCGGGAGCTCAGGCAGGGGAAGGAGAGGTGTGAATACCAGTAGAAAGTTCCCAGGAATTATAGTGCATCCCCCAGTGGTTCCAGAGGTCACATTCTGAATGTTTTTTGCAAGTGGCTGTGGGATATGGCTACATTACACTTTCTGGTGTTCAAACATTCACAGTTAGGCTATACATTTCCTCGGCTAAAGCTTCCAGGTGAACTTCAATGTCTTTACTTTTTCCCAAAACAGACAAAATGTGGAGATCCAATGCAGATGCTATATTCTCACATCAGTTCGCTGCGATTATCCCTCTTGTCCATGTTAACTTAGGCTTCATCTTACTTTGTTAACTGTTGGTCACATATTTAATTGGCCCAGATATTGGGCAAAAGGGTGACACCATGTAGACAAGGCCAGTTGAAAAAGAAAGTTCTCATTATCTCACTAAGGGAGGATAGCTGGAGATGGTGGGGAGGATAAGGACAACTGATGAGAAAACAATATTCAGCTAACACGTTTCAAATGTCCTCATAGAACTCTCATTTTCTCCCTGGGATGAGTTGTTTTTTAAAAAAATTTGTCCTTGAAGTGTGAAGATATTTCAGGAAGTCAAGAGAGCTGCAGCCTCTTAAGTAGTTAGCGATTCTTTGTTTACCCACTAATGACATCCAGAGCAAGAATTTAAACATTGTCATATGTCTACACCAAGTCTGCTTTATCGTGCTAAGAAATCGTTGCCTGTGCCAAGTATTTGTAGTCTTAAGTTTATTAGTGGCTCCTGAGAAGTGTTTGGTCACTCCATCATGTGTCTATTGCTTAGGTGTTAGAACTTACGTGGATCCCTTTACATATGAGGATCCCAACCAAGCAGTCAGAGAATTTGCCAAAGAAATCGACGCATCCTGCATTAAGATAGAAAAAGTCATAGGAGTTGGTAAGTGTCTGTCTAATAAACCTATTTTCTTTGTGGGTATTAAATATACACATATGATCATATAAATGCATATGGGTGTATTGTGCGTGCATGTCTATATGTGAATATCTGTGAACATGACATTTCCTGGCTTTATGCAAAACACTAACACTGTGCCTGCCGGGTAATAAGCACTCAACAAATGTTTGTCATTACTCTTTCATCTTGAAAGTGTCAATTCTTTTTCTCTCCCAAAGGTGAATTTGGTGAAGTCTGCAGTGGGCGTCTCAAAGTGCCTGGCAAGAGAGAGATCTGTGTGGCCATTAAGACGCTGAAAGCTGGTTATACAGACAAACAGAGGAGAGACTTCCTGAGTGAGGCCAGCATCATGGGACAGTTTGACCACCCAAATATAATTCACATGGAAGGCGTCGTCACCAAATGTATGCGGGTCACTCCCTTTACAAAGCCAAGTTAGAAGTTCCTGGCAAATTAAACACACATTTCTTTCCAGGGAAATGACAGATGGAGCAGCCCCACTGATTGCTAATAGGAGGAAATCAGTGCAGGACAAGTCATTAATCTTGTAGTCAGCTCTAAATGGGTCTATGGTTTAGGCTGATACCACTCTTTCCAAGGCAGCTTGTGTGAGATTTTTAGGGAAATTAATATCGCAGATTTTTGGTGTGCCTTGCCATCTTTCAGATCTTTGTTAGACCCAACTGACTGTCACAAGGTAGGCACAAGCAGATGGTAAGCACAATAAATTTTAAGTACTTTTCATATAAAACACAACAAAAACCTCGCCACACCTTGTGCTCAAGGCTTCAGTTCCAGATGCGGGGAGTGGATCTTGGGAATCTTTATTAGGCTGGGGATTTGCTTGTCTGCTCTGCCTGATTTATGGCTGCTGCAGTTCAGCACCCAGCTACAGTAACACCTGGTTGAACTTTCCTTTTTTAGTCCATTAGCATTCCCTGAGCCTGCGAACCATGCTTCAGTTAAAACACAACACAGCTCCACAGATGTATTTTACAAAGCAAACCCTGAATGCATTGGTGAGGCTGGCTAAGACCAACTTATAAAATGCCACATGGACAATGCAGCCGAAGTGGTTGTTACTGAAGGTGGCTCTGTTCCAGGAGCCTTCGTACCTCCTATAGTTTCTACAAGTCAAGGATCCAGTAAGCCTGGGACCATGTCTCTGGGAAGCCCAGGGTGCCTGTGAAATGCATCCTCAGACATTGTGTATAAAGTGGCTGCTCCAACAGGTGAAGGGAAGGAGGAAGGGATGGTTAAAGATTAAACATTGGACATTAGACCTGAGGCCAAGGGGGAGGTCTGACACAGGGCATAAAATTTTTAAGAAGAGAAAAAGAGGTTACTAAAAAGTGAAAAAGTATGCACTAGTTCAGAGGTACCCATGCTTAAACATGCATCAGAATCCTGAAAAACGTGTCCAATCAGTTTCCTGAACTTCGTCCTCAGGTGGGGTAAAGTCCAAGACTCAACTTTCAAGGTGTAAGATAAGCCGAAGGTGCATTCGGCTCCTGGGACCACACTTCGAAAACCTATGGTTAGCCCAGTGACCTAAAATCTACATGCTGGCTAAGCAGGTGGCCTGGACTCGCTACTCAATATTTCAGTTTCCTGATCTGTGAAACAGAGATAACATAGAACTTGCTTTACAGCGTTATTTTGGATGTATTATTTAGGGTGGTTAGCATAATGCTTGGCACATAAAAATACAAAACAAACTCTAAGTGTTAGCTGGTGTTACCATGTCTTAAGAAGCACATCTTTCCCCATCATCAGAATTCTTCACAGAAAGGAACTTGAGGGAGAAGGATATATAGTTTTTCCACCTAAGCTGAAAGCTATAATTAGCATAGAATAGCTCTATTTGCTTTTTAAGATTAGTTTTACAGACAGGATATTTTTCTGTTGCCTGTGGCCTTAGGGGCTGCCCACTACTTTAATTAAAAGATAACATTCCCTCTAAATACTTCTGCAGGTTCAGTTTCTCAAAAGGAAGCTCTGTTCAGCTTGGGGTGTTTTTCCTGCAGCAGACAGTGATTTTCACAGCACCTCTGTAGAAGAGAGAAGAAACAGGGGATCTTTGTGTGAAAGTCCCACCGTGCCTCTAAAAAACCCACAGCTATTACAGCTGTAACTGTTATAAACGACTGGGTGCATTTGCATAATGCAGTTGTCACTGAATTAGAATGATTTAAAATTTTCACCAGAGGCGTTGTCCCCTCCTCCCTCCTCTTCCCTAGCCACTCGCATTCCCCTCTGTTCCGGAGAAGGACCCGCCTCCACCCATGAGCCCAGCCTAGGCCAATTTTATAAGCCCCTTTGCTTCGGCAGATATTCATCTTTATTTCTCTTGTAGAGCTCATAAAGATTCTGACAAATGGATACTGTTAATAAGCAGAAAAAGGAATGTAGAAAAATTGTGAAGATGGTGCCCACAGTCGGACTAGGGAGGTGCGAGGGTGAAAAGGTGGCCTGGAAGAGTGTGAATTCATTACCAGCAGTTACTTGAGTAACTTTTTAAAAAATTGACAAGGAGACTATAAAGTCTCCCACTACCCCCCATCTTTTGGATCCTCCACTCTCTTCTCCCGCACCTCCAGAGGGCCTGGTGAAATGGAAGTAGGTGTTAATGCTCCACCAGGATGGTCACCCTTTCGCATGAGTTGACAAAGTATCTTTTGATTGAGGCAGGTTAATTAAAACTCATTTAGATGCATTTGTGTCTGTCGAAGACTGTGGTCACAGATGTGGAGGGTGAATGAAGCTAAGCACTAAGAGCTTCCTGTTTAAATTGATGGCCAGAGGAGAGGTGGACAGGGGACCACCCTCACCCTCTCCAGCCAAGGGGAGAGACTGGAAATGGTTTGGCTCATCCTTCGGTCTTCACCACGATTCCTGCTTTTTCTGCCAGCTTTCATTCACCACTTGAAATTAAAATCTCCAGGGTATTGGTTTCTAATCCAAAATTTTTGCTTCGGAAAAAGTTCTTAGACAGGACACCAAACACACAATAAAAAAACCAAATTGATAAATTGTACTTAGTTGAAATTAAAAATGTCTGTTCTTCAAAATTGTTGCCTCTGAAACAAAGATGTGTCCTTTTCCCCTCATCAGAACAGTGTACTCTGATAGGGGTTCTGGGTGGGATGGGAAATGTATTTGTGTAGAATAATTTTGAGTGCTTTTCAACAGTGACATATCCCAGCCCATTGTCCCTAAGTCCAAACAGTCCACAATTACATCAATGAAAGTGTGAATATTTTTTATTTATTATCAAACTAACGTTTTATTTTCTCTCAGGGAATCTTTTATGTTCACTTTGCTCTAAAGCTTTCCCTTAGAAAAATATTGAGGATTTATGCCCCCCCCCCAAATCCCCTTTAGAAAAAAGGAATTTCAGACCTTGAGTCCATTGCCAGTGATTAAAAAACTAAAGAATGGTTCTAATTTCCTAAAGTCCTCAGAAAGAAAACTAAAGTGAAATAAAAATGGTGTTTCCCTACTTTCCCAAACCTTAAAATGACTTTGATTTCTTTGCCAGAGAGAGAGAGAGAGAGAGAGAGAGAGGATGGAGTAGAGAGCAAGAATGTTCTAGAACTGAATTAAGAGTGCTGTCTAGGAGGAAATAGTTTAATGAACTTGTTCTGTGATTTTGTTGTTGCTGATGTTGGTGGCTTAAGGAAACAAATAAAATAAGTTTATATGTAGAAAAGGAAAGGGAGACAAAAAGAATACAACCGCTAATCTGAGCAAGGAGAAGAAAGAAGTTAATATTGTTCATGCTTAATCTTTAAGATGTGTCTGAGCAATGAAGTCATCAACGTAGCTATTGCTTTCTGAAACTTGGGTTTCTCCAAATAAGTTAAAAAAAAAAAAAAGTTTCTCTGTCCATTGATGCCTTTAGTATCACACAAGTGGTTCTTCTGGGGACAAAATTAATTAATTATCCTAAAGATTTTTTGTTTGTTTTCCGCCTTTAAACAGGCCTGCTCATTTATCTTCTTCCCCTTTGGCTTGAGAGAGCAATTATCCATTCATGTGCTCCCTGGGTACCAGAGGCCACTTTAGTTAAAGACCTTGTCAGCAAGCCATGCAAAGGGTTAACATTCCAGATGGAACTTAAACCTACTTGTCTTTTTAATATTTCATTCCTAGCTTTCCACAGCTGAGGCGTAAACTTGGCTTATTTTAATTAAATTAGATCACACAAGACAGGTGTCTTGGCAGTAAAATTGTGCACAGTCCATTTTTATCTCATTAACTGCAGTGCTCATCAAGGGTTTGTGTTTTTCCTTCTCAAAACTCTAGGTAAACCAGTGATGATCATAACGGAGTACATGGAGAATGGCTCTTTGGATGCATTCCTCAGGGTATGTGACTGCTTTATATTAAACCCAAGAATGTTGGTATTCAGAAAACTTACAGGCTCCTGGCATCCATTATATTTGGTGGCATTTCTTAATGGGGCAAAGGAAGAAGGGGGAGAAATAGAGAATGATGTGATTTTTAAAGACTGTTAGATAATCCATGTATTTGATTTATTCTTATATTGTGGTACTGTTTGAGTCCTAGATTCCTTACAGTTGGATAATTTCCATCTGTCACAGGAAGCAAACCCAGCTTCTCAGATATACTCACTTTACTAGTGAATTAGCGACTTTGGTCAAAAAGGCCCAGAAATAATGGTGAATTTGATTACCTACAGGCTACAGCTACCACAAAAGATTCAAATAATAGAAATGCTTGGTAAACAGTATTTTGGCCTAAAGCTAATGGGATTGTTCCCCATCCCTTTATATGCAGAAGAATGACGGCAGGTTCACAGTCATTCAGCTGGTGGGCATGCTTCGTGGCATTGGGTCTGGGATGAAGTACCTATCTGATATGAGCTATGTGCATCGAGATCTGGCTGCACGGAACATTCTGGTAAATAGCAACTTGGTCTGCAAAGTGTCCGATTTTGGCATGTCCCGAGTGCTTGAGGATGATCCGGAAGCAGCTTATACCACAAGGGTAAGGAGGCTTTGCTACCTCTGGGTTTCACTCTGATGAAACGATTCCACTCTCCTTGCTTTGCGTAATCCCTTTGTGATTACAATAGACTCACCATCCTCCAGAGCCTCTTCAGAGCCGTGCATCTAGTTCTGCACCATGTTTCCTAGACAGGGATTTTGAAACAGTCTCTATATGTGCAAACACTTTACAAAGCCACAGAGTAGCCCTTCACTTACTGTATTTTTTTTACACTTAACTTTTCTTCCCTTTCCTCCCTCCCTCCCTCTAACCCTTCCTGCTCTCTTTATTTTTTTAGGTTTTCTATTTAGTTCTTTATTATTATTAAAAATAACCTTATTTTAAACAGCACAGAGTATTGCTTCTAGTTGTTTGGCTACCAGCTCTGAGAGTGTATATACAGGATTTATAAAGCATTTACACTATGCATGGTTTTCCAATATCTAATGGCCTTTATTTTACTACTGATAGATAAGCCAGGATTAGAGGGCAGTTAAGAGTTATCGGTATACAGTTAATGGCTGTGCTATCTTAGCTGGGCCATCAGAATATAAGATACTAATGGAATAAGCACAGAATCATAAAAGTTATTGGCCATTAGGGCTGACACTGTTAAAATCAACATGAAGCAGACAGTTACCAGGCATTTAATGCCTACATTTTGCATCTGCAATCCTAAGCATCGGCCTTTTTTTGTTGGTTGTCTGGTTGGTTATTGTTTCTTCTTGTATTGTTCAGTTTCTGTGGTTCTAGTTTTGATTCTTACACATATTGTCTTTTGAATTCCAAGTGCATTCATTTAGGAAATAATGCGTCTTTGTGAATACTAGGGATCTTTTATTTTGTCCCGGTAGAGAGAGAGAAATTAGAGGAGCCTTCTAGAATGATACATTTATATAGATAAAACCTTAGCCAAATATTTAAGGAAGGCAGAGGCAGCCCAAGTTTCCTGTATGTCACATGTTTAAGTATGATACACTAAGTTTTTAGAGTCAATGACAGTGAACCAGTGCAATTGCCAGTACATTATATGTCCTGTTTATAGTAGCCCTAATAAAGCAAACTTTAAATGATGGCCTCTTGAATAGCTTAACAGCATGAATTCAAGTTGAATTAATTTCCCCGGATGGAGCTCTAGGAAATATGAAACTGCATTAAAAAACACATTTTGGGCGCGAGGTGGGGGGAGATAAAGCATTTTTAACAGTCAATTGCTTTACCAATTTTGAAGGTGTTTTCTTTTTTAATTAGATGGTAACCAAAATCCTGCCATCACTTTATTAAAGTCGATAATGGCTCTAGCATCTGCCATTATTTGGCTTTATCCAAGAGCCTATTTAGTGTTCTCTTCTAGCTGTGCTGGGCATGTTTCCCATGCTGTGTAAGAGTAGGATGAGCATGTGAGTGATTAAAATTTTCATTTTAACTTCTTAGTTCATGATCTTAGGAGCAAAATTAAATATTGCCTTCATGCTGCTAGGTGACAGAATTTAACAAGAAGTCAAAAGGACTATCAGCTGCACACCCATTGTTATGCCACAGCTAACACATACCTCCTAAAACCTGAGATTCCTTTTCCTCCACAACATCGCCTCGAGCAGAGCTTAGATAATAGGTAGGCTTTTTAAAAATAATTAAACTGATTACTTGTTCACTTCCCTGTGACAAAAGAAAACATCTGAGGAAAATTGTCTCTACATGGAAGACTTTAGTTAAGATAAACAAATCTCTTGTTATTGTTTGGAGAGCTATCTCAGGAATGCTTTTGTCCTGCTTGGCAAAAGGTGAAGACATTCAGAATCACAAATGGCACATCAGTCAAGTACTATGGGAATAACTTATGGCTCCAATGTTCATAGGGTGGCAAGATTCCTATCCGGTGGACTGCGCCAGAAGCGATTGCCTATCGTAAATTCACATCAGCAAGTGATGTATGGAGCTACGGAATCGTTATGTGGGAAGTGATGTCGTATGGAGAGAGACCCTATTGGGATATGTCCAATCAAGACGTGAGTCTTTATGTTCTGAAATATATGCCTTAGCATTGAGATTCAGGAAGTTTCGCATTAAGGTATGATGAAGTGCGTGTTGAGCTTGAAATGATACATTAAACTCAGGGTTCTTAATAAAGATGTGTCTAGTAATATAGTTAAACCTTATGGTGGTAGATTTCAAGGACCAAAATTACTATAGCCTAAGTGTTACCATTTGGGAGATGGATCAGATAGATAGATTTAGATAGATGCATAGAGTTGTGACATGGAGCAGTATTTGAACTTGGATAACTTCCAAATTCATACTGAAACAAAATTAAACTTTGAATTTGAAGAAAATGCAAGGATATATGAAGAACACACATTTCATATATGATCCGATTGACATGAAAGGTTTATTGCAAGAAAACTAGTGAATATTTTAAAGCTGACAGAGTTGTAATTAGAGCTTGCCCCTTGAGGACTCTAAAATAAAGCTTCACTAAATGACCCTTTGTAAATTATGCACATCCCTTTAAATGTACCATCTGGACTACTTCGTAAGGGAGTATCCACAATGCCTGCAATTTCAGTAAAGCATTCAATAATGACACTAATAAGATTCCAGAGTAATAGAATTTAATTACAAACATCTCCAGTGAGAAAGGACCAAAAAAAGGAAAGAAAAGACCCTACAGCAGTGGGTTCCCAGAACACGTATTTACTAATTCTAGAAAGCTTTTTGGTGCTGGGGCTGGAAGTCAGATCACAATAAAACGAACACTCTTTGAACTTTAAAAATTATTTTAATATATGAGGTAAAATATTAGCACAGAGTGTTTATAGATTCATGGTATTCAATATCAATAGAAATTATATTTTAGGAAAAGTCATCTTTTAAAAAATTCTCTCTGAGTTGGAATATTACCTGACCATCTGCCGTGTCCTGACACACACGGACTTGCGCAGCCTTGACAATTCAGTGAAGAACCAGGTATACTTAAGGAGCAGGATGCCATTGCCTGATCAAGAAAAGGGTGTTCAGTGCAATAGAGAAGCTAATGAACTCCATGTCTAGTGGGGCAAAAAGAATTCTCTAACCGGATTAAAAGGAATGGTTGTGTTGACATTGGATTATCTGTAAATTGTAAAGAAAGATTGGTAGCAGATGGGAGGAAAGACAGCAGCTAGCATCACTAATAATTATAAGCTGGAAAAGGCTGTCAAGGTGAAGAGTGTGCAATCTACTGTTTGATGTGACTATGCTATGCCTTTACCTTCAATACCTTTCCTGTAGCAACATTTGGTTTAGAGTTAGAGATTTTTAGAGGCACAAAGACAAACAACCTAAGTGAGCAAGTGATGTGTGTTTTTACTTATTTAGTTATTTTATATTTAAACTTTCCCCTTTTTTTCTTGAGAGTCATGGCCAAATGCTCATAACAGCAGATAATCTAAAGATGTTGTTAGTCTCCTTGCCCTGAGTATTTTTAGAACCTGTACTGTTGACAGTTTCTATATTATATTAAAATCATTTTGGTTGTTTTAAATTTTTAGTTGTCTGGCTTTTCCCCTGAAAAAGCATCTGAAGCGGTTTCTCTCTGCAAATAACATCGATCTAGCACTCGTGTGTATTTGTGTTGGGGTTGGATTCTGTGTACAATAAGAATCAATAAGAAATGTAACTGGAAAATTACTTTTAGGAGTAGAATTTGGCATATGGTGAATGAGCCAAAGTAGCTGTTGAAAATATGTCAAACTTGTCAAGATTTTTGTTGGTTTTAATCCTCTGCCCTCCAAAACATTCAGCAGTAAACGGAGAAAATATGCTTTGCTAACCCACAAGTCATCTTGCAAGCTGGCAGTGGATAGGGAGCTAATGAAGGAGTATTAAACAGTCTGAGGGATTATAAGAAATTGTATTACCCTGGCATTAGCCCGATGTTGCTTGCATTGTCATCAGTCCTATATAAAATGTTTTCCTCAAGTCTAGAGTCAACACCATGCACCTGGAAAGATAAAAGAAAGTGAGGGAATCAAGCTGAGCTAATGTGATTACCGGAAGTAAGTAGAATAATGTTCAGTAAGGTAGCATATAGAAGTCTTACTTTAGGAGAACTAAATAAATACTAATGCAACAGGATATTGGCAAAAACAAACAAAAAAAAAAAACATGGGGAAAAAAGGATCACAGGGCTTACCAAATCACCAGATGATTGTTAAACTGAAACTCTGCTGGTTAAAAAAACAAGAAGTCATATTGGTATGTAGGAACTAGACCCAACTGAACTGACCATGTTGTGTTGACGGCTAATTGTTCAGCAGTAAATAGACCCACCGCAGGGTGAATGCAGTGTGGTCATTGAGATGGCTGCAGCCACTGGTCGTTTCCTTAGCAACTATCGCTTTGGTGGGAGAGGGGCTGGAGTGGAAAGACTGATTTGAAACAAATAAAACTTTTAAAAATTCCCAAATAGGCAAAAGCACCTCCAGAATCTCATAGGATACCCATAAACAAAGTTTATGAGTCGCCAAGAAATTATGAAGTAATTCCCCTCTTTAAATTTGGCATGAGTCATGCTGTATTGCATTACTCGGATTTACGCCATGAAGAAGGGGGGTTTAGAGAAAAGTCAATAAGAAAAATAAGTAATACCTGTGAAGACAGATTAGGAAAATTGGAATTAGAAAAAGAAAAACTGTTGAATGATTCATTTATGTCTCACTGGACAGCAAGACCACTCTGGGTAGTAATATACTTATCATCTACATTATAACTTTTTCCCTTAAATGTGCCAGTGACCCCTTTAACATAGAGATGCCCTCAAGGAAGATGAAAAATACTTTTGCTGTCATTTGTATATATATATATATATATATATATATATATATATATATATATATATACTACACCTTTAACAGGACCAAATAATAGCCAAGTGAGATGAAGAAAGAGGTATAGAATTGGCATAATGGTGTATTTTGCTCTCCCGAAAGTAGAAAAGCTGGGCATCTAGAAAGATCGAGAAGTGTGCTATTTCAGAGGTTGGCAGTGTCTTCTGGATTGGGAGGTCAGGGAGATGATCTCTGGTTTTGACCCATTAGCTGTCTGAGCAAGAAGATACAAGTTTAAAACGATGTAAAAGGACTTGCATTTTGAAGGCAATTATTAATAACTAGAGGCCCAGTGCACAAAAATTTGTGCACTTGGGTGGGGGGGGGTGTCCCTCAGCCTGGCCTGTGTCCTCTCGCAGTCTGGGACCTCTCGGGGGATGTCCACCTGCTGGCATGCCTGGCCAGCCTGGGTGAGGGGCTGAGGGCCATTTTCAGGCTGCCCACAGCCCCTTCAGGGTTCGGGTCCCTACTGGGGTGCCTCACTGGAAGCAGGTATCTGGGATTTATTTAACTTCTATAATTGAAACTTTGTTGCCTTGGTCCCCCACTCGAAGCCTGGGTTGCCTCTGGCAACCCAAGGTCCCAGCCCAACAGGTATCTGGGGTTTATCTTCTATAATTGAAACTTTGTAGCCTTGAGTAGGACAACTCCAGCTCCATGGCTGCCACCATCTTAGTTGAGTTAATTTGCATATTTTCTCCTGATTGGTTGGTGGGTGAGGTTTGTGGGCCTGACAGAGTGAGGGTTAATTTGCATATTACTCTTTTTTTAAAAAATATATTTTATTGATTTTTCACAGAGAGGAAGAGAGAGGGATAGAGAGTTAGAAACATCGATGAGAGAGAAACATCTGTCAGCTGCCTCCTGCACACTCCCCACTGGAGATGTGCTCTCAACCAAGGTACATGCCCTTGATCAGAATCGAACCTGGGACTTTTGAGTCCGCAGGCCAATGCTCTATCCACTGAGCCAAACCGGTTAGGGCACATATTACTCTTTTATTAGATTAGATACTTCCTATGGAAGGCCTTTAACAAGGTTAAGGTCTCTTTTTCCTAAGAGTATTTTGCGGATGCTTGGGAGCAGAGTGGAGAAAGTCATTGCACTGTGATAGCTGAGGGTCAGACCAACACCAGTTGCTAATATAATTGGATTCTAATCACTGGAACATTGATGCATCTTCTCTTGAGAGCTTCAGGTTGGCGTGGCCTGCCACTTGAGAACACCTCATAGCAACAGCAGGCTTGCCTACCCTGTTGCCAGCAATAGTCAGGTCCAGCTTGGCTTCTGCGAAGGAATTGGCGATGCTACCTTTCTCAAGCTTGCTGGCAGCTTAATGTACAGGGAACTTGCCCATTTGGGAGAGTGAACAGTTAACAACAGCTTGCCTGGCAGCTTAACATATCATCCTGTTTTCTTCAATAGGTGATTAAAGCCATTGAGGAAGGCTATCGGCTACCCCCTCCAATGGACTGTCCCATCTCACTCCACCAGCTGATGTTAGACTGCTGGCAGAAGGAGAGGAGTGACAGGCCTAAATTTGGGCAGATTGTCAACATGTTGGACAAACTCATCCGAAACCCCAGCAGCTTGAAGAGGACGGGAACCGAGAGCTCCAGGTGAGCCATGCTGACTTAACAGTGATGTATGAAGGAGTACATTAGAGATGGCAGGCAAGTGGTGACTCATGTTAATTCCTGCCTCTTAGTAAGAGGTCACTTCATAGCTCTCTGCAACTTGGGTGGTTCCTTTCTCAGTTAATGAAGTATTTATGGTAGTTCACTTCACCATTCTGAAGAACCAAATATCTGTCAGGCCTCAAGGAATAGTTAGAAAAACAAATTAAAACAACACAGCAACAACAAAATAACTAAAGTGCTTATTCTGTGATATTGGACATGGACATTCTGAAAGAGGGATGAAATGTATTTTTGCAAGACATTCAGGTGGCTGGATGTCATATTTTGAAAAGGGAAAGGAATATTGAGTTTGTAAAATGTAAGGATTAGAGAACAGCTCTTTGTGGGCTGCAATTTTAAGTTGACTTATAAAGTGTTCATTCTCACAAGAGTTGCCTTAGGTTTCAATTCTTAAAGTTTTTCTTTTATGAGTCTTTCAAGAGTAGCAGTTAACAGGACCAAGATAGAAACTGATCAAGTTACAAAGCATGCAGACAAATGTTTGAGAAGGGTTTTAACAACCACAGTGACTGCACCACCTGTGAAAGAGGGAGTTATTTCATTGGAAGAGGAAATTGAAGTGTATCAGTCCAGAAAGAAGATAAAGATACTGCAAGTTCTATAGTTCAATGAAAACTTTTTTTCACGGGGTTGAGCTTTACAGGCTTACCAGCTCCATGGAAAAAGGTATAGGCCATCTTTATCAGTTAAATGATTTAAGAGACAGGCACAATAAGACCAGGTGGTTCAGGCATGCATAAGGTGAGGCATCTATTCATTTCCAAGTCTGCGTTTCTCAAAAGTGTCTCTTTCATCATGACCCCAAGTTAAAAGCAGGAGGACACTTGCTCCACAATATGCAAGCCCTTCCTGTGTTGGCCAGCATTATGATTATGTTCTCCTCTAGTCTTTCTCCTGAAAGCCTAGCCTAAATATTGCAGATGAGAAGGACTACACTTATTATTATAATGCATGAAAAAAAGAATCCGGAGCCAGCAGCAGCGGTACCTTCTGTTCTCTTTTAGGCGTTCAGATCCTTTAGCATTGGCCCCTATACAAAGAGCTCAGTGGTCAAGCTCTTCTGCAGAAACATCCAGCTGAATTCACATCTTTCTCCTGCCAGTTGGTAGCTCTGTGACCTAAAACAAATCTAACATTTCTGGACTAGTTTCTGTTCTTCAGCTCACTGAGAGGGTAGAAACAGATGGCTCGAAAGCCAGGTTTCCATGTAGCTGGCTTCTCCAATTTCTACGTGAACCTCCAGTTTTTACTTCTCCAGCTCCAGAGCCCATGTGTTATGTCTGAGAGTCCTGAGGCCAGTGCTTGGAACTTCTTATAGCGTCAACTATTTAACTATTGATATTTTATAATGTGTGCTTAGCACCAAAGTTCAGGAAAAAATGAGTTATTGGATACACTTTTCTCAATGCTAATTTTTTTTTTCACTGATGCTACTTGAATAGCTTTGATGCTTATCACCACTTGCTGATAATGGGGTGTAGTATAACGTAATATGTTTCTGAGCGCAAAATTAGGCAAATGTCATGGTGTTCCACAGAGAGCACAAAGACTTCCAGAACATACTTGAGAGTATCTGTTGGAGTGTGTTGATATGGAGTGAGGATATTTTCATCCCAAGGTCATATTGACCTTCTCAGGCACCTAGAGTTTACGTGTGGCCTATTAGTGTTCTTAGCGTAAAGTTAGAAGCAAATGCAACTTGCTCCTTGTTCGATAATGAATATTTAAATTGGTAAATATTCAACACTGATGTATAAAATCCTGAGTGTTAATATTTGTTAGTGACTTAAAATCGGAGGAATAACTAAATCTTGATTATTCTTGCCATAAAAATATGCAGAATTTTACTTACAAAATTGGATATAATTGAAGTAATGGACACAAAAGAAAGGTCACGAGGCAAGCTAATATCTGGGCTCAGAACTAACCGATAAAACAAGTCTTTGTTAAAATATTTACATAACAAAGAAGCAATGCAAATAAAATTAACTGGTGATATTAAAATCAATAATGGAATTGGATTAATTCTGCTATGTAGAAAAGGAATAAAGGCATTATTTTGATTTAGTTTTGTTTTTACAAGAAAAGAATGTTTTTGGGTGAAAATTCAGTCATAATGATATACTTCAGAAATAAACACTTGTATTCAAACAACCTAGTCTCAGAATGAAAATCATGTCAAACTGTTAAGGTGAAATTCATTCCATAATTTTTAGAGAAATTTTCTTTAAGAAAATAAAACTTAAGTAGCAGTGTTGCTATAGAGGTAATTGTATGAAGGGTGGGATAGAATACTCTTGGAGGTTTGCCTTGTGATTATTGTGTTTTGATGATGAAGATAACTATAAGTCTGCTACTAAATACTTTACATTAATAGGTGATTTATTATATATCAATACTACGAAGAATGGCAGGATTCCTGCCTTGAACTGTAGTTGTTCTTCACAATGACCTCATAGCCAACACCTGGCCCGAGAAATGTGTAAACTAATAACTAAGTTAATAAAATGTGCTCAGATTTTGTGGAAATGATTATTTAGGAGCCCCCTGCAAGGGCATACAGAAGCACATTCCACAGTCTAAACAGTGATCAAAGTGGCCATTCTTCCTTCCAGTCTTGGCATGCGCGCTGGTCAGGCATGGGTTGATTAAAGGGAATTAACTCCCTGCTGTCCCAAGTTTTTTTTTCGAATCCACCGAGACTGCCTGCAAACCTGGCTCGAAGCATGTTAGACTTGAACTCTTGCTGCTTTCTCCTCCCATCAAGTCTGGCAGACTGAAGCTCGGTTTTCCTTACTCATACTCCGCTAGGGTTTCCATAGCTGCTGCACTAAAGTCTAGAATATTCAGTGCTGGCAGGGACTGGCCTCTTTCTGCAAAGACAATCAGTTTCAGCCACAAGGATTCCCCCAATCTTTACCCCAGGCTAGGATGTTAAAATAACACTGCTATGATTATTAATGCACTAAGAGATTCACATGGAACAAATGTGGGACATGAAATGAAGAACCAATAGGGCGATTGATACTTCTTTTAGAAGCTTTGAGAAATTGGGAGCTAAGATAATCGCAGTGGCATTTGACGGTGGTTACTCTTGGTGTTTTAGCTCCCCTTGTCTGTCTCACTGATAGCTCTGTCTACAATTTCTGGTTTCATTTTCCAGACCCAACACTGCCTTGTTGGATCCAAGCTCCCCTGAATTCTCCGCCGTGGTATCGGTGGGCGACTGGCTGCAAGCCATTAAAATGGACCGGTATAAGGATAATTTCACAGCTGCTGGTTATACCACACTAGAGGCTGTGGTGCACATGAACCAGGAGTAAGTACTCAGCGATGTAACACAAAAGGGTAAATCTAGATTTAATAGTATTTTCCTGTTTTTGCTTTGAGCTGCATAATCATCCTACCCATTTAAAACACACACACACACACACACACACAACTGGAATGCCTTTCATTTTGATTGAGTCTAATTTTACACAGCCTTTATAAAGCACCTACATTGTTGCATTCAATTGCTTAATTAAACATCTTAATACACCTGCCTTGTTGTGCTGTATGAATTGTGGCTGATTCAGATGTATGTCTGCATGAAGCCCGGAAGAGAAGTTCTCAGCCCTCATAACATTACTCTCCCTCTGTTTTCTCTCCCCTCCCCCTGCCCCCCTTCACCCCCACACAGCGACCTGGCACGAATCGGCATCTCAGCTGTCACCCACCAGAATAAGATTTTGAGCAGCGTCCAGGCGATGCGAACCCAAATGCAGCAGATACACGGCAGGATGGTTCCCGTCTGAGCCAGTACTGAATAAACTCAAAACTCTTGAACTTAGTTTACCTCATCCATGCACTTTAATTGAAGAACTGCACTTTTTTTACTTCGTCTTCGCCCTCTGAAATTAAACAACAAAATCAAAAAAACCTATCTGCAGTGTTGCTTGGTGTACAGACTGCTGGAAAACGGGGCTTACAGAAATGACCAGTGTCATTTGAATTTGAGACCTGGAACAAATGGTTTCTCAGAAGTACTGGGTCCATCGCCAGTGTGTCAAATACATGTGCTGTGCAAATAGGACTCCACCTCTACGTTTTGATGCTGTACCTGCTGCCAGACACTGGGCTTCTTGGAGACATCCTGATCCTCTCTCCATTTGGAGTTACAACCGTAGTATTTTGCTTGTGGCATAAATGACAGCCCTCCTCCTTTCACTGGAATGAAGGCCATGCCCGGGAATATTTTTGAAGGACTCACTTGTGGCTTGGTTCATGCCAGGGAGAAGAACGCAGGTGGAACCCGGGTGGCTCATCCGTGTTGTTCCTCAAAGCTCAGGCCACCTGGTGGATTGTGATGCCATGAGGGGATGGAAAAAAAAAGAAAGTGGATTTAATAATAATAATAATAATGATAATAATAATAAACCCCAAGCACCCTACATCCCTGACTGGACAAACGAGGTCTGTTTCTTTGGGCCTAAGGCTGTTCCATAGAGTCGTATTTTGGGACCCTACAAACTTACCGTAACTACCTTATGGATAGCAGACTGTGACAATCTGGAATAGGGAATTTTCACACTTCCCTTCTTCAAAGAAGCAAACTCAAATCTCCAAGGTAAGGCAAAAACAAAACAAAACAAACAAACAAGCAATGAATTCTTCTCTGATGAAAGCATTGTTTTTTGAAACTCGATCTTATTTGAAACATTGAATAGAATATAAGTTTTCAGGTCTGTTGGGTAGTTTACGGTTCTTTCAGTATTTCAATCCTCTCTTCACAATGGGAGAGAAGACCAAAACCAATATGGCTTTCCTACTGTTCTTCCAGGGAGAAGTGAAGTAAGAGCCATATTTGATCAGATACGAGAGGATCAACCTGTACTGCTGTGCTTAGTCTCATACAGGGTTCCTCTAGCCGTTTGGTGCCATTCATGACGCATACTTATTGAACTTCTTCTGGGTACCAGGCAGTAACCTCAAACCTCGCTGGATCATGCACATGCCCCACTCTTTAGAGAGTTTGCTTCAGCTGAGAATCCTTTCCATTAGTCTTATTTTGATGTCCTCCTCGTAGTCCTTTTATCACCAGGGAGGATGTACCTACATGTCAGTGGTGAGACTTGGAACTCACCTTGAGTTCCTCATTATCAGAAAGTTACCTAATAAGAAATGGGAAAGATGCTTCTATTTTAATCCTGGAATTTTCTTCTTGAAACATGTAAAATAAATAACTTTCTTCATTCCGAGAAGCCAACGGCCTAACTTTTTTTTTGATTAGACACATTTTAACTTTTTTTTGACTTTCATTGTTATCACTATTAAACAACAGCTTGGCTGATTTTAATAACCTATTTCCCTCTCCTTAGTTTTATCCTGAAAGCTATTTCTTATAGAGCAAAGAATGTTAAATTTGATGCTGTCAAATCATGACAGTTTAGTACAAAACCTTTTGCAACATGAGTTATAAAAGCTTTTATGTTCGGAAAAAATATGAAATTTGTTGTTTAAACTGCTTCAACAATTTTTATTTCATCACCACTTTTGCTAAAGTCTGGGAGTTCTGGATATTCATGTTAAAAGTTGACAAATGTAGATAATGCAGATGGGGGGTGTTTGCTTTTCAAAAAGTTTATATATTTTTTTCTTTTAGCAAAGCTGTTGAGTATTTTATATTGAACTAGAGGCCTAGTGCACTGATTCATGTACTGGTGGGGTCCCTCGGCCAGGCCTGTGGGGATTGGGCCAAAACCAATCTCTGGGTCTGGGGATGGGTGAAGCAGATTCAGGGTCGACAGTGCCCCAGCAGCAACCTAACCCACAGACGATTCTACAATGAATCAGGCTTCCTCTTCCCTGGATCTGGGGTGCAGGTAAACCAGATTCAGGACTGAAAGTGCCCCAGCAGCAACCTAATCCATGGCAAGTTCCTCAAGGAATCAGGCTCCCTCCTTTACTGGTCAGAGCGTCTGCCCCCTGGTTGCACATCACAGCTACTGGTCGAATGGTCAGACAGCCACTTAGGTTTTTATATATATATATATAATAGAGGCCTGATGCATAAAGATTTGTGCAAGAATAGGCCTTCCTTCCCCTGGCTGCCAGCATGGATTTCCTTCCGGCACCCAGGACCTAGGCCTTTGCTCTGGCCACTGTCTCCCGCCTTTGCTCCAGGGCCAGAAGCTACCTCCTGCCTTCATTCTGAGCTGGCAGCCACCATTTTTGTTGCATTAATTTGCATATTCCCTCCTTATTGGCTGTGGGCGCCACCATCTTTGTTGTGAAGTAGTGGTCAATTTGCATATTCATCTTTATAAGATGGTATTATTATAAGTAAGAAGAGATTAATACCTTGCTCTGGCCAGTTTGGCTAAGTGGATAGAGCATCGACCTGTGGACCAAAGGGTTCCAGGTTTGATTCTGGTCAAGAGCACGTACCTTGGTTGCAGGCGCCTCCCCAACAGCCCAGGCCCTGGCTGGGGCTTTTGCAAGAGGCAACCAATCGATGTGTTTCCCTCACATCAGTGTTTCTCTCTGTCTTTCCCTCTCCCACTCTCCCGAAAAATCAATAGAAAAACATCCTTGGTTAAGGAATAACAGCAATAGCAACAGCAACAAAAAATGGGCCAGTGAGAGAGAAAAAGAACATTATCTTGCATACATTGAGTAATGAAAACATTTTGCTTTCTTAAATTCAATAACTTAAAACCTGAGATATTTTTCTAAACATTGAACATACTCAAAGCAGAATATATTTTAAAGGAGAGAATGTCAATTCTAATATATTCTATGCTGGTGTCAGTTTACTTCCAAAGGAGGTATCTCTTCAAATGAAATTGTTGGGCTGGGATTGAAAGAAAGGTGTATGAGACTTTCATTCAAAGGTTGCCTTCTGAATCTTAATTTTGATACATGAAGGATTTAGAATGCAGGCCAATGGAAAAGCCAAAATAGGACTTTCCAAGTGTCTAAAATCATATCCAGTAGCAATAAGAGTGTTAATGCCAGGACTTCCACAAAGTTACACACTTTAGAAGAGCAACGTGAGCACAATAGGAAGGTTGCATTGTTTCCCAGGGTGTGGAGCCAGACTCTGGCATGCAGACAGCTATGGATGCTAAAGCCAACATTTCCCAGATGTTGACACTGGGAAATGCACTCCACGTTTCTTTATAACTCAGTTCCTCCACCTGTAAATTACAGATAATGGCACTTTAATAATAACTCCTTTCCTAACATGTGCTATTGTAAGTGTACATGAAATACTCTTACATGGGGCACACTGAACTTCACATAAGAGAAGTGTAACAAGTGTTATTCATCCATCTTTCGCTGTGAATCCACATGTTTTATTGTGACACATCAGAGTGGAGTGAAATGCAGTTTCGTGGTAGGGAGCCATGCAGATGACGCTTCTTCACTTTATATGGTTTTATAGTGTTTGGGGGTAAATGTATATCTGTACAAAAAGTGGTAGACCTATTTAAATCATTCCTGTGTTATTTAGCTTTAGAAATTCATGGAATTTGTGGGGTTTTTTATATAATGGAAAGAGTGAAATGCACAAGTAAGACTCCTTTGCAATAAAAGGAACTGGATATTAATGACACTTTGATGTCTTCATGATTGACTCAAAGGAACAGTGCTTTGTTTATTTCGTCACAATGAAAGTCACATTTTTCACCGATGATCCCACATGGACCACATGCTTTGTCTGGTCTCTGTTCTAGCAATTCCCCTTGATAAAGGAGTTGCCTGAATTCAAAGGAGAAAAGAAGGTTTATTTTTCTGCACTCTTTCTGGCATCAAGTAGACATGAGCCTTCACATTCCCACAATTCTCACTTCAAACATCCAACCCTTTTCACATACACAGTGTCCCCAAATAGCCCACTTAATATTACAAATATATTTATATAATACATATTTATATCTAGGTGTTGAGAAGAAGGGGTTGGCAAACTGAATGGAGACATGTGTTTTGGAAACTACACTTTCTCCTAAGGATGGAATTTCTATTAGCAAAATATCCTCTACAAAATCCATATGGTGTTGGTTGTACTGCATCAGAGTCTTAAGATCATATTCATGATCTCCTTTTCTTTCATATAAATACATGCCTGCCCGATGAAATCCCTTTACATTCAGGTTGCAAAGCTACATTTGATAGACGTACTGATTTTCCGAGAAGAAACGGTGGGAAAAACAGATCCGGTTCTTTTTCTTTCTTTTATTTTCACAGCTGTCAAAATGATGTTCACAAATGGCTTCTTAAAGACCTTGGTAATTATACCCTTACCCACATTTATAGTTTTTAATTGCTTAATAAGTAATTTCTATACTATTTTATAAGAAAACTTTATCTCTTTCCAAACAGACTAAAGTATTTTCTACACGTTTAAGTAATGGTCATCTACCTCAAAGAAACTAAATTTTATTTATCTCCTTCACACAATAAAAATATATATACATATACAAGCAAATAAATCAATAGTTTAATAAAATAAGCAAATTTACCTGTAAAGATAAATTTTGGCCTTAATCCTTGCTCTACATTTGAGGCCAACTGCCAAGCATGGACCCTGGGGTGGGAGATGTAGTTCAAGAAGCAATCTTGACAGTCAGTTGTTGCAAAGACAAGGAAATAGCTTACTTTGGTTTGAGTTGATTATTTGGCAAATGAGGAGCCCCAATGATTTAATTATGTTGTGCCAGCTTTGTCCGGTTCTAGACTGATGGGTCATCTGCAGCAGATTAGTTCTTGGTGAGCTTGAGCCCCTAAGACCACTGTCACTGTTGCACCAAACCTCTCACTGTGCCCATGGCCCCAGGTTCTCTCTCTGTCTAGTCCATGCAGATTGTATTGATCTTTTACTAATTAAATAATCTCATTCATTAGAAGACATTTTCTTTTCAAGAAAATCATCCAATACTTTTAATTTCTGAGTTTGCATTTTTTTCAATTGTACTGTTGACTCCTGATGGTTTGGTATGTTTCCAAATACATATGTTCCCAAGACATACAGATTCCCACTTTAGAAAGACTAGATGCCAGTATCCAGGTTTTTACAGTACTACAGTTTGCTTTTCACATCCTCACCAACACTTAGCCCTTGTCATCTTGCACTACTGAACCATACAAGGCATTTCAAAGAGGGGTTGTTCACACACTGCTATAGACATATACTGTGGGCTTCTCTTCCCAGTGTTGCCACTTCAGCATTTATAATATGAGAAGGTAGCGTAGCCTCTCTTTGCTTTAATGTCCTCATCAATGTTATAGGAATAAGAACTATATCTTCTTCTAAGTAGTTATAATTAAGCTGCAAATGCACATAATTTTTTGGTTGTCATATTTTTCAGAAGAAGAAATAAGACTTTATGATCTTGCCCTGACCGGTTTGGCTCAGTGGATAGAGCATCGGCCTGCGGACTGAAAGGTTCCAGGTTCGATTCTGGTCGAGGGCATGTACCTGGGTTGCAGGCACATCCCCAGTAGGAGGTGTGCAGGAGGCAGCTGATCGATGTTTCTCTCTCATCGATGTTTCTAACTCTCCATCCCTCTCCCTTCCTCTTTGTAAAAAATAAATAAAATATATTTTTAAAAAATTTAAAAAAAAAGACTTTATGATCTCCCTCCTGGACTACTTACTGAGCTCAACCAAATTCCATGTACCTACATTCTTTATTACAATATTGGTTGACAACTGGCTGGCTGACAACTCTCTCTAAAGTCTTGTTCTTTTTCCTACAGGGAGTAGATTCTGCTATCTCGACCTCACAGCCCTTCCTGTTGATTACAAAGCCCACAGAAGAAACAGAACACACCCTTCTCGGTTCCTTAGAAATATGTTTCTTCTGCTTCTACTCTGCCAGTTCTGGAGCAAAGACACTGATGAAACAGCACCCAATACCTGAAATAAATAAATCTATGACTTTCAAATCCCCTTTCCAGTGAAAGCAGCAGCAAACATTCAAGGTTCGGCATCTATTCTCCGGTTGCACTGAGGAATGTACTGTCTCAAAGCACCAGCTCTGCAGAACCCTTGTTCCCAAACTCCTTGTGGTTTTATTTATATCTATTTCCATATCTCATTGCTGTACGTCACTGCTGCATTGGTGTGGCAGCAAGTGACCAAAGGCAACAGGTTTTACTATGGACACCAGGTCAGGTGCCACCACACAAAACAAAGCCAGTTCCAGTGAACTGCCTATGATATGCATTGCTGAAGTAACATTTTACCCAGGGTGTGCCATTGCAGTGATATAAATATATTTTTTTCCTAGACTAAATATGAGCTGACTATCTGTTTTGATGTGTGTACATAGGTGTGAGTATGTGTGGATGCGTGTGGATGTGTGTGTGTGTTGTGTGTGTGTGTGTAGCCTCATGCTTAGAACTGCCTGTGAATGTCGTGGAATGCTACACCTGAAGAGTTCTGGTTTTCCACCAGTTCTGAGATGAAGAGCCACACAATATAGTGGGCCGGAGACCATGCCCATCCCCTTAGAATGAAACCCAGAAATGTTAAATGTCTGTATTTATGTTGTATTTTATAGCTGCCACACTAACCTTAATAAGTAATTATACAGCTTTGGGCAGAGCATTTTCGCCTTAGTGGTGGAGTAATCTTAGAATATAAATATAAACCCATTCAAGTGACAATCCATCTTCAATGGATTGAACTCATCTGAATCACCAGTTCCTTGAAGGAGAGAGAAAGAAGGGGATGGAATTCTGATTGAACTCCTCATATGAATCACCAGTTTCTTGATGGAGAGAGAGAGAAGGGGATGGAATTTGTCTGGTAACCCCAAAAGGAATACAAGTAGCCTTTGTTTTCCTGCATAAATGGACTTGATGAATGCAAACAAATATATGCAATTCATATACTTTTGGAAATGAACGTAGACATGTGTGTCAGCTTTGAGATGATGTGTCCTGGACTAATACTTTGTCTCCCAATGTCACAGAAAAATGTATGCCAGTGACTCTTGAGGTTAGCATAGATGGGATTAAATGGCCTCGAGCAATTTCAGGTTCCCAATTACATGGAAAGTTCTACAATTATTAATATAGAGCTAACGCCTATGGCCCACAAAAGTGCATCAGTCTTCTAGAATCTGAGGTCCACTGTGCAAAGATTCTGTTTTGATATGATATGATATGTATACCAAACTCCAGCCAACATACTGCCATGTTTCATAACTGAGTGGCTGCCTTGCTTATTTTAAGCTATGGTTGCAGAAACTGTGGCCATTTATATAAGCTATAACATCAAATCAGGGAAAAATGGGAAACAAAAGATTCTGAACCCTATATTGTTGAATAAGTAAAAAAAAAAAATCATCAATAAATATTTATTGCATTCTGACAGGGTGTATGGCATTGTATTCTCAGAACTATGCCAGAGTGACAAAGTTAATTCACCCCTTTTTGGGGACCTTAATATATTTTTAAAGGGATGTGCCTATGCATTAATGCCTGAAAAATATGTATAAAGAAATGAGGTTGAATCTCTGAGCAAGTCACCTTTCCCCAGAGGTAAGGGCAGGAGGCCAGCTTTAGGGACTGGATCTAGCCCCGTGAGTTAGTGCTGACCTAGTGAGTTCAAATCTACCATTAGGAAGCATTAAGCTGATCCCCTGCACCAAATCAAGTAGCTTCACCATGTGTCTACTGGCCCCAAATTATTTTTCACAATTTTATGAATAAAATGTTCTGGTGTGTTTTAAAAAGTTATTTTAAAGAAAGGCTGTGCTCACTACACTGCTGGTGTGTGTGTTTTGAGAGCTCTTGTATTCAATCTGTGAAGGATATGTATATTAATCCATACACACGTATAGCCTCAATATTTGTCTGAAGACACTTAAATTCTGACCAGTAAAGCAAAGTTCTAGAAGCAATATTTTCACTTATTTAACATTCTCCAAACAACATCAAGCATTGATTCACACTGAAGAGTGTATTTATTATTTTTTATCACTCCAAGTATGTTGGAATATGCAAGGACTGTGGTTAAAACTAGAATGTATAAGGCATATTATAATTTAGTTCATACTGGAAAATAAATGAACATTGCCTGATTCATGTTCCAAAATTTGAGTTAGACATAGAATTTCTATTTTGTTGTAATTTGTCAAGGTATTTTCTTCCCTTCATAAAACTTAGGTACACATAACTTATGTCATTTATTTATGGTCTTTTATACCTAGTTTGTAAAATTGTAAAATAGCAAACTAAATGCAAAGAGTTTGCATTTGAAAACAATAAAGTAGTTGCCATATTCAAACCTGGAATCTAGTTGTCTCTTCAATACTTTTTGGAATAGATATGGTGGTTCTAAATTAATTAGTTGTTGGTTGTCACTTTGTTAATACACAAAATCTTACTCTAATTAAACATACTGAGTGGATCAACAGCATTGACTTCTAAAGGGTCCTCACCCTTGAGAACATGTTAGCAAAGCTGACTTAGATTCTGTGAGATCCTGTGTCCCATTGTAATAGGACTGACCTTTGGTTGGAATCCAGGCTCCAACTCTTACTGATCATGCAGTCTAGGGCAAATTTCTTAACTTCTTTGTGCCCATTTTCTTGTTTTTGGAATGATGGTAAAGACTAAATATGTTTAAATGTTAGCCCAGTGTCTAACATCGAGCCAGAATCCAGCAAATGATAACTATTCTCAGAAGCCTTCTTGGTTGTATAAGATGTCTTCTCTAATAATCCCAGTTCTTCACCCTCTCAAACATCTTTTCTGTTGACGCAGGTGACCAGCTATCCATTTTTACTGTAGGCTTTCATTCTGGATCCTTGGATTCTTAAATTCTTGAGGGTACATTAGAACTCCAAGGGGTCCAAGAGTCCCTAAAACATGGTGCAAATGTGAATGATTATATGTGTATGTATGTTTTGATGGGGAGAAAAATCATACATTTTATTAATTTCCAAATTGGTCTGGGAAACAAAAATATTAAGGCCACAGTCTTAAGGATGAATGTTCTCCTCATGAATGCTCTCCCCATTAAATAAACTATCAATTGACTAAGCACCTGTTAATTGAAAGTGAGATTCAAGAGATAATAATTTATTAACTGAAGCCCTTAAGAGCAGCTGGCTTTAGAGAGTAGGGCCATGCTGTTCATTGTTACCACAGTGCCTTGAAATGAATCTTGATATGTCTGCTAATCTCCTACTTAAACACTTCTCTACAATCAACCATTTTAATATATAGTTTACAACATATTTGTGATTTGAGAGAAACTGGATTTGACCTTTCCCACACACACACTTTTTATTAAGATAGAAAGTCAACTGTGTTAGGATTCTCCAGAGAAATAGAACCAATAGGAAATATATCAATATCTCTCTGTATATGGAGATATATATATATATATATATATATATATATATAATGATATCTAATATGTTTATGAGGAATTGGCTCATGCAATTTCATAGGCTGAGAAGTATCCTGATCTGCAAGCTGGACACCTGAAAGCCAGTGGTGTAATTTAGTCCAAGTCCAAAGACCTGAGACCCAACCAAGCCAAGGCCCCAACGGCATAATTTTCAGTACCAGTGCAAGAGAAAATGAGATGTTCCAGCTCAGCAGTGAGGCAGGGAAAAAGCTTGAGGATGCACTTAACTTCTAGAGGAACCTTTTCCTGACCTACCTTAGGTGCATGGTCCTCCTTGAATTTATGGTATAGACAGGCTAGCTATTCAACAGTTTTAGTTCTTCCTGTTCACACAAGACTATATTTCCCAGCCTTCAAACCCTTAGGTTAGGCCCTTTGGATAGGTTTCTGGCTAATAAGATACAGGAGGTAGAGATTCAAGCCCTTTCCAAGCTTGGTTATAAAGCTTTCAACACAATCGTTCTCTTTCCGCCTATGTGGTGGCCTGAGGGGCCACCCGCTCAACATGGTAGCCTCACAGGAGGGAAAGACCTTGGATCCCTGAGGCACTGCTTGGAAAGATGACAGAAGATGCTCTGGACCTTTACCAGGCTGTGATGTGAGCTAGAAATAAACCTTTAGGATGTTAAATGCTGTGACTATGGCGTCATTCATTACAGGAGCTGAAAACAAGAGAAATGCCTCTTTCCTCTGCATCTCGCTCTATTCAGGGCATCAACAAACTGGATGATGCCCACTGCAGTGGGCAGAGCAATGTACTGAAGCCACTATTCAAGTTTGCTGATGATGCTACATGCCATGGATAGCAGGTATAGACAGCAGTGCATAATTTTCTAAACACCACTTGCCCATTCCATTATTAGGTGGCTTACTTTTGATCAATTTATCTCGTTGATTGTTTTTGTTAAGCTCTAGAGAAATGAACTATAACTTAAGTACAATATTCATCTTACATGCTGTATTTTGTGAGAATTAATTTCCAAAGTCTACTTTTCCCTAAAAGCAGAGTATAATCTATTATTACTAAGATACCACCATCTAATACAGAGTGAATGAAGAAGTAGTGGTTTTCTTTAATTATCATTTTTGTGTTCTCAGCATAAAAGCCATGGACAGCACTTCTCAGATGCCATTCCTCATTTTGATGACAGCCTGTGACAAAGAGAGGCTAGTCATTAAGTAAATAGAAACAAAAGATGAGTCCAAAGACAAGATAAAAATGAAGTGAAATAGAGGTTGAACATGATGTAACAAAATGCACAGACTTCCATGTGAACCCTGCCTTGGCTACTCACTACCCGTGTGTCCATGGGCAAATTGCTTAATCTCCCTGAAACTCAGTTTACTCATCTTTAAAATGGGATCAAGACCCTATTTTGTCAGGGTCTTTTGATAACATACTATAATCAAGTCTATAGAAAGCTGGAGCTGCAAACATAGATGTTTACATGGATCATTAGGCTATGTGAAGAAGTGATACTGTCCAAATGTAACCCAGTAGAGTGGGTATTTAGATAAAACATTAGGTTGATAAGATGTTAATGAGTATTAGTCAGTGAGTGGTAGGCTATGGTCAGAAGGGTTCTATGAAAAACAAGATGGAAAACAGTGCTTCATTCCACTATACACTTTTGGATTTTAGTACAGCACATTAGTACATTAAAGGCTCTGGGAAGCTCTGTTGTTAAACAAAACAAACAAACAAAACCAAAACAAAACAATTTCACTAGTTTAACCTAACATTTCCCAAATATATTGGAAGATAAAATCTTATAAACATAGATGAAATAAAAGTCTCTGAAACCCATTTTTGACATCCCTTTGGATTTTCAAATAGAAAACTAAAGGAGATAGAGGCAAACAGATGCCTCCTATATTGCATAACTTTGAGCTTAAGTTCTTGAATCCCAGTCACAATGCACCTACATTCTAAGGTATATGCCATGCAGAGTAGCAAGTCCTCATTCAATGTTATTTCATTATAATGTTGATGAGGGAAAAAAATAAATCCAGTCTGGGGCCATTGTCTGTGTGGAGTTTGCACATTCTCCCCAAAAGAGCACTGGCTTCTTTTCCCCTTAGATTGTCAAATTTAAAAAATGACAACAGCCAACACAACAATAGCCACCCAGTGTGAATGCCTTGTCTTGAATCGTGAGTTTATAGGTTATGTAATAGAGTTGCATCTTATGGCCACCCCTCATAATGAGATTGTGTCTGATTGGTTAATTACTGGTACCAGAACTTTTTATATACAAGTATAGGCACCTGAGGACTCTGGTTTCCTCCCACATCTCAAAGATGCACACATGAGGTGAATTGTGTGTTTAAATTGTCCCGGTCTCTGAGTATGAGGATGTGTGTGAGTGGTCCTGCGATAGAAGGGTATCCTGTCCAGGGTGGGGTCTCACATTGCACCTTGAGTTTCCAGGACAGTCTGTGGCCACCCTGGACCCTGAACTGGAATAAGCAGGTTGGAAATTCATTATCTTACATGTCTTTATTCATCTTTCTTAGATGTATGTAAAGTTCACATTAATTTCAATGTTTAATATTATAAGTGTGTTAGGTCTTTATTTAGAAGTTTGCTGATGTTTTGTGATCACAAATATGCTGTAGAATTTAACTCTTGTTTATATCAATTCACCTATGGCAACATTGGTTTTGTTATACTTCATTTCACCTAATGATGTTAAGTGAGGACTTAGAGGTTTGCAGCTGCTTGGAGATTTGCATTTTCTAGGTTTGCAGTCGCTTAGAGATTTGCATTTTCTCCATCATGGCCTAGTGGTTTCAGTACTGGTTGGGGATAAAGCATGTGAGGTGGGGAGAATGGGTTGGAGAAATTATGCTATTTGAGAGTATGAATATCAAGTCCTGATATCAGAGCCCCAATAGGAGATTTAAATCATGAACTGAACCATGTGAGCCAAAGTCATGACCTGGGCTAAGATGTCTGAATTCTTCCAGTCATGGTAAAGAACAAAATGGATTTTGACAATAAAAAATGCAGAGTACACTTCCATCAACAACTTAATTAAGACTTGTAGCAATATTGTGGGCTTTGGCCTCAGTTATTTTACCCTTTCCTTTTGGAGGAAGTGCCTTGAGCCATCAACTGTTTGCAGTTGAATGGGTAATAGACCCCTGACATATCTTGTTTCTGACAATCTCCCTGGACACAATTCTTTGTTTACAGCCCTGTTGTAGAAAACTTGATGAATACTTAGAAGAAAGTAGAATTAGGACCTAAGATCTAGTTAAAATCAACTTAGTAGAACATAGACATTGTTTTATGTAGAGCTGGAAAATACAGCCATGAGAGAAAGTAGCTTGAACATACACCCAGAGAAACTATATATTATACACATAATATGTTAGAGGCAATTATGGCCTAGTAATCTGCTGTGTATCACTACCTAGCAATCAGATTGACGTATTCTAATGAGACCCATGTTGTTTGTAATCAGACTGGCATTGCTTATTCAGATCTCTATTCCATAAGATGCACTTTTAAATGGCTCAGATTGCACCAGATGCTAAAAGAAATAGCATTCCATTTTATTCCATTACCAGCATTTTTCCCTCTTCCAATTAGCATAATTTAAAATCAGCCAGAGGCAAATGTGAGGGGCTGAAAAGCTGCAAAAAAGTTCAAAAAATACTTGATAGAAAAATGCAAGAAAACACACATGCACAACAATTTTTTTTGTGTAGGTAAGGAAACATTACAATTAATAGCATTCTTATTATCTTAAAATGCTCCAAATTTATTTCTGGGACTTATTAAAATATTAGAATCACTCAGAGGGCTAGTTGCCCTGTAGTTATTTTATTTTATTTTATTTTATTGCTTATGCATTATCTAGTGACTGACATAATAGAATCACCACCTCATTTACCATTCAGTTAAGGTTTAATTGAGTTCATCATTTTTCCCCCCTCAAAATGGCCAGGAACTTAAGAATCAAAATGAATGATCATTTGGAAAATGAGAAGATCCTCATAAATTGCCTCTTTAAAACTTAGGCTCCGGCTGTTTATAAAACATCTGAAGTTAAAACCTGAGCTAACATAATATATACTTGTCCCTGATGTAAGCTACCATGATGCTAGATTAGATTCTCTTCCTAATAGCATCTACCAGATTTGAATTGAGGAACCAGGTTCTGTATGTAATTTGAGTAGAACCGATGCATGCCCAGCTACAGTTACTTACCCTAGTGAGTCTGAACCAGAGTAAACCATTGACACGTAATGACTGGTTCATATGAGGTCCAATTGGAGAGAAATTTGAGACATATTTTTCCATAGAATAGGAAGTAATCTTTCTGGAACCATAACTCACCTCCAAATGAACAAAAGGCATCATTTCTTCTGGTAGCCACTCTGGGATCATGAGAAAAGTCATTCTTAAGATGAAGGTGACACACATAGGCAAAGAGAATCTCAAAGAAACAGAGCAGGTCCCAGTGGTGCAATGGAGGCAGCTTGTGCCAACAAGCTCATGAGACTGGACTATTAAATTTTCAAGAATCTTCTGAGTTGGTTAACTACATCATATTGGTAGCTAGAACATGGCCATGGTGGGAGTATTTATAACCACAGTAATGTGCAAAGACTTCTTTTTCTTCTCCTCCTTCTCCTTCCCCTCCCCCTCCTCCTCCTCCTCCTTTTCTTCCCCCTCCTCCTTTTCCTCCCCCTTCTCCCACTCCTCCTCCTCCTCCTCCTCCTCCTCCTCCT
>PVJC01018044.1:0-31783 GCA_004026665.1 Murina feae | reverse complement strand
CCTGCCGCAATGGAAAGGGCTGTTTACTCAGGTCCGTGAGTGGCGGCCGCCATGTTGGCTGGGCTAATTTGCATACAGCCGCTCTGATTGGCTGGTGGGCGTGGCTTACCCTGTCTCGGAGAAACGGTTAATTTTAATATTTCGCTTTTATTAGTATATATATATATATATATATATATATATATATATATATATATATCAAGGAAGATCTGCTATTGATGAATGCCATCAGTTTTGGTTTGTCTTATAAAGTATTTCTCCTTTACTTTTGATGGATAATTTTTCTAGATAAAGAATAATAGGTAGGAAATTATTTAATGCTTTAAGTATTTTATTGAATATCTTTTTTCTTTCATGGCTTCTGAATAGAGTCCAATATATTTCTAATCCTTGTTCCTTTGTAGGTAAGATATTCCGTTTATCCTTCTGCCTTCCTTTAGGAGTTTCCCGTTGTCTCTGGTTTTGTGCAGTTTGAATATGATATGCCCAGGTGTTTTTTGTTTGTTTGTGTGGTTGGTTGGTTGGTTAGTTTTTGTTTTTATTCTGCTTGGTGTTCTCTGTTTTCTACATCTATGATTTTATGTCTGTTATTAATTGTGAAAATTGGGCATTATTACACATATCTTTTCTGTTCACTTATTCTGATTCTGTTTTCTTTTTTAAATTGCATGTATTGAAATTGTCCCATAGTACTTGGATATTCTACTCTCTCTCTTTTTTCTCTTTTGTTTTTCTTTTTGTATTTAAAATAACAATAGTAATAAAACTTTTTGAAAAATATTTCCAATATTCCAAGTTGCCACAAATTCAAAATAAATTAATCCAGTATCTTATTAAGAATATATATAATAATACATCTACCTGGAATGTGTTGGTAGGTGGGATGCATTGCCATTATGACAATAGGGATAAAATAACATTCACACAAAAAAAACTCAACAATAATGAATCTGTTGTCAAGATTGGCTGCAGGGACCTATGCCTATGAAAGGTAATGACACTTCTTTTGAGGTAAAATATGTTGGCAAGTTTCTACTTTTATATAATCATTTCTTAATTCAACAAAATACTGTTTGGCATGAACAAAAATTCATGTAATTTGTTCAGGCTATGGATGAAAATATAAAAATTCAATCCCTTCCTCCAACTTAAAAATATTAAAATTTTAAAAAGTGGCTCATTTTTTAAAAAAGCCAGTAAAAACAATAAAATTTTGAAAATTAAGTCATGTATCCATTGTAGAATATAGAAGAAAGCTTGCTTAAGAGTGCTAGGGAATTCAGAGACAACTTAGCAGAAAAGACAGCTATTGAATTCCTTGATTGAGTCAGAATTTTTCCACGTGGAAAAACTGGTAGGAAGATATACTAATAAGATATTATATTTGTTAAGAAATGAGAAAGTATAGTAAAATTATGAACTATAAATTTTATAGGATTTCTGAACCATAGGATGTAAGGGGAGTTATCTAACGTGAATCGGACATGTAAACAGGGCCACGTCATGCAGGGCTTTCTAGAAAGCACTTTTGAGGAAATTCAACGCGAGTATTTCCTGAATACATTTCTGGAAACTCCAGTGATGTGTTTCTAGTACAATTATTTTTATAAGAGCACTAAAATTTCTCTTGTAAGGAGTCCAGCTGAAGAAAGAAAAGAGGCATGAAATTTTTGATCTACCAAGAAAGCTGGTTGTCAAACAAGAGGGATAATAATCACGGGAGCATGATGTCTGTCTCTCAACGAAAACTTTTGAGAGGTTTTAGGGAACTCTCAGTACTCTAGAATCCAAAACGCCTCTGAAATACTTTCCATTCACGCTCCCTTGATCCAGAAAAAGCTGTGACTTGAACAAAAGCATCCCCTTCACTGTAGAGGAAATTATCATTTCTTCTCAGGCCCTGCTTCATCAGGTGAGGCTGAAGCCTGAATAATTGCCAGTTTCAGAATGGCCACCTGAACTGTCAACCCCGCATTGATGGCACACGATGACAGAACTTGTGGAGTAAGAAAGCACGCTTCTACATAGTAAGATGGCTGAACACCAGAGGGTCATTGTTAAGCTCACCAAAGCACAGCAGCCTGCAACATCAATGAGCTTTCTGAGAAGCTGAACGACAATGTACAAAAGTGATGTGTTCACATTAAATCCTGTGATCTCTAGGATATCTTGTAGGGGGTTGATTGAAAAGGGAGGGTGATTTAATTAATTCACTTGACCAAAAATAGTAATTGAGAAAACCTTATTTAACATTATAAAAAGGCAATATTTTTAAGCAAATTCATTTTTATAAATCTCCAAATACAATTTTAAGAAAATTAGCAAGATACAAAGTTTGCAGCTAATTCCTTTCCATGAAACTTTTTTTTATATCTAAAATTTAATCTAATAAACAAAAACCTTCCTGTTCTTTATGGTTAATCATTCATGCATGTGAATATGGAAAAGCCATTTTGACATTTTAATGATCAAGTCAAATGTATGAAGCATGCAAAGCAGATTGGGTGGAAGCATTTTATTACATACAGATGTTTTGTCACTGATCTGGAGGTATTTCTTTTTGTAGCACAGAGTGATACAGTTTTATAGTTCATTGCTGAACAGTTCATTAAATCATAAAATAAAATAATTCAATTAAATCACCAAAGAATATATTGTGATCATTTCAATTATTTTAACAGTCTCATTAATAAAATTAGTCTTAGATAACAAACATGATTGGGTCCTAGTAAGATAGGAGATTTAATTGGCTCATTTCCATAATTGGAGCTGTCCTATTTAACCTCGCATTTTTCTGTTTTAAAAACATTGTTTTATTTTCATAGAATAAGACTTTAAAAATATTTATGAGAAGTAAAATTATGGTAAAATATAAGCATTGGTTTTCATTTATCCCTGAGATCAAACCCAATGGATTCCATCCGTAATTTTAATTGCTGATCCATGCTTGTAATACATATTTTGCCCATGGCATTCCTAGACAATTCAGCTCTGTGTATCTTTGGGGTTTGAGACTTTATGGGAGGGAAAGAAGGCTTTTTAAAATATGGATATTAAATTAATAAGATCAAATTATGACTTTCTAAAACTGTGATATTTTACATTTAATTTTTAAATTGCAATATTAGTTCTGCTAGCTCTAGTAATTTAGGGTTTATGTGTGTGAATTCTGATTACTGGAGTTAGGACAAAATCTTTACTAGAAGCTGTCTGGTCATATTCAATGTCACTGGAGGTTTTAGTAACACTCTCTGAAATAAATGTTGAGTCATTTCTCCAAGAAGAGTATAGTAAGGGATCCAGGAAATGACTTACTGAGAGTGCTTCATCTACAAACATGAAAAGAGACCTGTAAGAAGTGACTCAAGATGTATGTGAACATCATATTAAAAAGCGGGGATCCCAGCAATAGATTTGTGCTAAAGAATATGTGCTGTACTTATATATACCATAGTGGTACACTTGAAACCCACAATTACATTTTCCCCTTCCCACTTTCTAAGTGAAGACACATGTTTTGTTGTTGTTGTTGTTGATTTTGGCTTTTTAAAATACTATCTCTGGAAACCAAGTGAAAATAATCAAATAGTTTTCCCTTCTTAACACTATTCTTATAAGGTGACCAGACGTCCCGTTTTTGGCGAGACAGTTCCAATTTTTAACGATTTGTCCCGCGTCCTGCAGCGTTTTAAAAAAGTGCCGATTTTTGGAAAGAATGCACGACAAGCTAGGGAAAGGCGGGAGAATGGGAAGGGAATATACGGTTTTCGGTGGCCAAGTGGTCAATGGTGTCCCGCTTTACCAATGTTAAAATCTGGTCACCTTAAATATGCACCCAACAAAACTTCTATTTTTCTAAAGCTTCAGGCTTGACAAATAGTAATACTAATCCGAACAAATCTCTTTTGAGCTTTTACTGTGTTCCAGAAACTGTTTTAAGTAGCTTACTCATCAAATTTAATCTTAAAAATGAGCCTGTGTGATGGTTGATGACTCACTCTTAGCTGGCTAGGTTCTCCTCCTTAGAGAGTTCTCAGTTCCCCCATGTGACTGTATTCACAGCACTTTGTTCCTAATCACTGGTTTTATTTCTTTTGCCTTATATTTGAAATGCACTGTGGTTAGGTGCAATGTCTCTTCTAAATATCAGCTCATAACACATTGCTGTACTCAGATATTTGTACTTAGAAGGGTTTTGACTAAGTGGTTAGAAAATTAGACCATTCTTCAAGAACTTTAAGCTAAAGAAAACAATTAGATGGTTAAATGAATCCTGTGGTGACCCTTTAAAATGTGTGAAATTGAATAATTTGAAAGGATTGAAACAAGAAAATCATCGTGAAAATGCCTCAATTTCAGTACAATATCTGAAAAATAAAGATTTAGTGACTTTCCAGCTCCCTTCTTTGGCCAGATGTTTGAAAATAAATATACAGTCATATCCGTAAGGAATAGCACACTGATCCTTTCTTTCAGTAGTTCCACAGGGCTTATTTGTGCCTGCACATGAAACCAACATGTTTTAAAAACCTAAAGGTAAAAAGTTTTCTGATCTTGTCTCCAGTGGTGCTCAGACTCCTAGAGTCTGTTATGCCGGTCAACCTGTATGAACATGGGTCTCAGCTCTGGAGTATGCCATCTTGAATACTTTACCAGCTGACTGTGCTTTATGTAAACCTTTATTACCTTATTTTCCGGCGTATAAGATGACTGGGCATATAAGACTACCCCCAACTTTTGAGATTTTCCTGGGTTAAAAAGTCTGGACGGAGACCATATGCGACACTAAAAGCTAACCAGAGATACTTGCGGTCTCCATCTGGCTCCATTGAAATGAGTGGAGTGCGGCCGTTTTTGAGCTCCCCCCACCGTATGCGGCGACTGCAGATTTTCCAGTCCAGCTCAGAAGTTTCAGCACCCGCCCTATAAGACGACCCTCAACTTTTGAGAAGATTTTCCTAGGTTAAAAAGTCGTCTTACATCCCAGAAAATACAGAGGCTCAGTGCATGAAAATTCATACACTAGGGGGTGGTCCCTCAGCCCTGCCTGCCCCTCTCACAGTTAAGGAGCTCTCAGGGGATGTCCTACTGACAACTTAACCCACAGTCTGGCCTCCCTCTACAAGAGGTGACCAGGCTGATGAGGTGAAGGCACTGCCCCTATCACCTTGCTGCTGCTGTCACTGCTGACCACAGCGGCCACAAGGCCTGAGCCCCTGGGCCTCGCAGCCACCATGGTTCACAGCTGCCTGAGCCCCGGACTTCACAGCCACCAGGGCTCACACCTGCCTGAGCCCTGGGCCTTGTAGCTGCCTGAACTGATGGCCGACAGCTGCCATGAGCCCATGGCTCCCATGAGCCCTGGGCCTTGCAGCCACTGGGGCTCAAGGCTGCCTGAGCCCAAGATCTCACAGGCGCTGTGGCCTTCTCCAGATGGATGTCCAGATGAATATCCGGAAGATGTCAACTGTACTTAGCATATTACCCTTTTATTCGTATAGACTAGAGGCCCAGTACACAAAAATTTATGCACTTGATGGGTCCCTCAGTCTGGCCTGTGCCCTCTCACAGACTGGGACCCCTCAGGGGATGTCCACCTGCTGGCTTAGGCCCACTCCCCAGGCAATCGGGCCTAAGCTGACAGTCAAACATCCCTCTGGCAGCCCGGGAACCCTCGGGGGATGTACACTTGCCAGCGGGGAGCAGGCCTAAGCTGAAGTCAGACATCCTTAGCGCTGCTGAGGAGTCAGGAGAGGCTCCCACCAGCACCACTGTACTGGGAGCCATCAGCCTGGCTTGTGGCTGAGCAGAACTCCCCCTGTGGGAGTGCACTGACCACCAGGGGCAGCTCCTGCATTGAATGTCTTCCCCCTGGTGGTCAGTGTGTGTCATAGTGACCAGTCATTCCCAGTGGTTCTGCTGTTAGGGTCAATTTACATGTTACCCTTTTATTATATAGGATTATATAGGATAGAGGCCTGGTGCATGGGTCGGGGCTGGCTGGTTTTCCCTGACAAGTATCCTGGATCAAGGTGGGGTTCCTGCTTGGATGCCTGGCCAGCCTGAGTGAGGGGCTGATGGCTGTTTGCAGGCTGGCCACAGCTCCCATTGACCCAACGTCCTAGCGATGCTGGCTGGAATCAGGTTTCTGGATTTATTTATCTTCTATAATTAAAACTTTGTTGCCTTGAGCAGAGGCCCAGCCAGCCTAGGCAGGCAGTTGCCTCCATCGCTGGTGCAATGGAAGCCTCCTGTGTGCTCTAGCTCAGTGGCTGCTGGCCATCATCTTTGCTGGGTTAATTTGCATACAGTTGCTCTGATTGGCTGGTGGGCATGGTTTTGCTGGTGGGCGTGGCTTAGGTGTAACAGAGTGAGGGTCAATTTGCATGTTACTCTTTTATTAGGTTACATTCCCTGTCCTGCTTTTCTTCTGGCTCTTCATTCTTGATCAGTTAGTGGCAGGGGAACCAAATGCTTGCTCTAATGGGTCTTTTCCCTCTCTGCTTTCTGTTTTCTGCTTTCATTATTTCCAGCTGTTTCCCAATATATTTCCTGTATGTATGAAAGAAAGACCAAACCCTGATAGGTACACAAAACAATTTAAGGGATATTTCTCTGAATTGAAATATCCAGATGTTCAAGGAAACCCTTCTACAGGGAAGTAAGTTAAATAGGCTTTCGTTTGTACACATTTGTATTTATAGTTTTAGATAACAACAAATATAACTTGGTCCAGTGCTCAACAAAGTAACTCATCCATTGTTATAGGAATATGGAAATTACAACTTCAATTTTATTATTAAACTAGAGGCCCAGTGCACGAAATTTGTGCATGTGGGGCGGGGTCCCTCAGCCCAGCCTGCACCCTCTCCAATTTGGGGCCACCTCAGGGGGATGTCTGACTGCTGGTTTAGGCCTTGATCCTGCATGAGCCCTGACCTGAGCCCCGGCCAGGGAGGATCCTGCAACCTAGGCACATGCCCTTGGTCAGACTTGAACCCACACCCTGGCTGAGAATAAAGACCTGGGCAGGGGGCCCCCAGTCCCCTGCGATCACTGGCTCTGCCCCTGCCCAGGCTGCAGTCTCTGCCTGAGGCTGCAGGTCTGGTCAGAAGACCCCCAAGCCCTTCAAATCACCGGCTTCACAGAGCCCAGGCCACTGCGACCACCAGCTCTGATCCTGCCCCTTGCCATTGTGAGCTCTGCCCTTGCCCCATTGGCAGCCTCTGGCCAAGGCTGCAGGCCTGGGCAGGGGAACCCAAGGCCCCTCTGATCATGGGCTCCACCCCTGCCCCACTACAGCCTCTGGCCAAGGCTACAGGCCTGGGCAGAGGACCCCCAGACCCTTGCCATTGCCAACTCCACCTCTGCCCCACTACAGCCCCTGGACAAAACTGCAGGCCTGGGCAAGGGACCCCCAGACCCCTGCTTTGCTGGCTCCACTGGTGCCCAGACCCCTGCGATCACAGGCTCTGCCCCTGCCCCTCTGATCACTGGCTCTGCAGATCCCAAACCTCTGTGATCACTGGCTCTGATCCTGCCTCCTGCCATCACCAGCTCTGCCCCTTCCCCACTACAGCTTCTGGCTAAGGCTGCAGACCTGGGCAGAGGATCCTCAGACTCCTGCCATCACCAGTTCCACCTTTGCCCCACTGCAGCCTCTGGCCAAGGCTACAGGCCTGGGCAGAGGACACCCAGACCCCTGCATTGCTGGATCCGCACATTCCCAGACCCTTGTGATCACAGGCTCCACCCTTGCCCCTCTGATTGCTGGCTCTGTGGAGCCAAGGTCCCTGCGATCTCCGGCCTTGCCCCTGCCCAGGCCTGAGGCCTCTGGCCCAGGCCTTATGCCTGGGTAAGGCACCCTCATAACCCTTCGATCACTGAATCTGCCCCCACCCCCTCTGATCACCAGCTCTGCCCTTGCTCATGCCTGAGGCCTCTGTTGAAGGCCTCTGGCCTAGGAAGGGGACCCCCAGCCCCCTCTGATTGCCTATTCTGCCCCTTGGGCTCCCCCCACTGCCCCATCACTTGCCTGGCTAACAGGCCTGACCACTTCAATGGCAGGGCTGAGCTGGATTGGATGCCGCCATCTTGTGGCTATGGGCGCCACCATCTTGTGGCTATGGGGGCGGTCATCTTTGTGATGGAGTGATGCCTAATTTGCATATTACTCTTTTATTAGATAGGATTTATTGGGGGGTAACATTGATTAATAACATTATCTAAGTCTGAGGTATACAACTTCATAATACAAAACCTATATACTTTATTGTGCACTCACTAACCAAAGTCTAGTCTACAGTCACCATATATTTGACTCCCTTTACAAACATCTTCATCTTCCCCACAGCATTCTGTCTGTTCATTTGTTTCTTTCCATCTCATATCCCACATATGAGTGTAATTCTATGATTCTTGACCTTTTTTTTGTCTTATTTTATTTTTTATGATATTATCAAGATACATCCATGTTGTTGCAAATGGCACTGTTTCATTTTTTATGGCTGAGTAATATTCCAGTGTGTATATGTATCATATCTTCTTTATCCCATCATCCATTGAAGGACAGTTAGTTTTTTTTTCCTATGTCTTGGCTATTGTGAATAATGCTGCAATGAACATATGGGTACCTATATCTATTGGATAAATGTTTTTAAAAAAATGTAGGTAGATCCTCAGAAATGGGATTGCTGGGTCACATCATTGTTCTATTTTAATTTTTGAGGAGCCTCCATACTGTCTTCCAAAGTGACTTGTACCAATATACATTCCCACTAGCAGTATATGGGTTTTCTCCACATCCTCTCCAATGGAAAAACTGACTCAGATAACTGACTCATTGTTTACAATCACTCTGCAGACAATTATCTATGCTCCAATTAGAAAAGTCTTCAATTAGCAGAAGATGGTTCAAAATTTATTCCTAAAGTGATCATTGACTCTACCTTGGACCATCAGCCTCAACTCACTGTTCAGTACGGTTGTGGATAATAGAATTGCCCTTATTTTCCTACTTGCAGGCATAGGTAGTTTTTGCAGTCACTAATATATCTTACTAATGTATGAGCCAACTATATGAGATAATACAGAAATTTATGGAGAAATCCACCTAGCATTCTAAGGTAGACACTGATGGTTTAGGGGAATTGATCTGGTGGTTGTGTCCTAGACTCCGGGTGGCCTGGTTGAAGTTAATATTGCCTACTGGTCACATCCTCCTGCTCATCCAGTAGATAGTAGCCTTAATTAAATGCTGAATTTGGTCCCATACTCTGTGGGTCAGATTAATCACCAGAAAATTTACTCATGGCCAAAATGACATAGAAACAAGGGTCGGATATACTTGAGGAAAACAATTCTCCTAGAGTCTCTTGCATATTTCTCTATCTTTCAAATGGAGGCACTGAGTGCCCTTTGCCCTAGGCTGTTTTATAGGGTTTTTGTATTGCGAATGATATTGCAAAATAGCGAAAATGTATTCTTCTAAGACAAGGCAGGCGTTCTGACTGCCCAGTATAATAAAAATTTTCTTCTGAAGCAAAGTGCCTGCAGGCTTATTGTCCATTATAAAAGATTCCAGTTCCCTTAGCGTAGTGCTCCTCCCCTGTAACACAATCCACTGCATACGTGGGTGTCAACGGGCCCTCTTCATGCTACTCTGTAGGAGTTGGGTCTCAGGGAACCAGTGCAAAAATGCTAGTAGTATGGCTACTGTTTTTGTTGTGAGTTATAAACTGACCTTTATCTCTGACACATAAAATGGGTAGGCTAACTTGTTAGCTTGTAAAAGGGTAAACATCTCAGGTTTCACATTCTTCACAATATCTATGTCCAGCAAAATCCCGATAAAAGATTGGTCATAGCTGTATTATAGTGAAAGATCAAAACCTGGAAGCAGAGTATCTATTAAAAGGAGAATAGATTTAAAATAAACTTGTACTTAATCTATATAATGGATACTATAGAGCTAGAACTGCATGGCTATGAAAAATAAAGAACTGACAAGCCCAACTACATGGATGAATCTCACATAAGTTATGTTGCCTAATAGAAGCCAGACACAAAAGAATACCTATGTTTGATTCATTTACATGGCATAAAAGAATGAGTAAAATTTATCAATAGTGACAGATGTCAGAATCTTCTTTATGGGGAGAGAGTAGGTATGGGCTCAGAAAAAACATGAGGCAAGATTCAGGAGAGGCAGGAAATTATCTGTTTCGTACAAAGATATTGTTGCCCAGATATATGCATATGGGGACGTGCATTTGCTGTGATTAGTGTACTAAAATAGTGTACTTGTCATTTTACTGGTAGGTATGGTAAACCTTAATTAACTTACGTTAAAAATATTTAAACCTTAGAGAAACATTTTAAAAAGCCCTGGCCTTTAATATTGAGGAAATACTTAATATTTTAGAAAACTTGAGAGATTATTTTGCTGACTTAAACATGGCATCTCTTTCTGACAATATCTCTGACCATCCCTCCTAAAAAAAGTGAAAGAATGAAATTCTAAGTAATAGTTTGCTGAAGACTTCATTGAGGGTAATTTAAATCAGCTTAACTAAAGTAATTCTTTAGAGCAACTATAATACAGAATTGTAAAAATATGTATGTCTATTCCTCCTAATTATCTATTACTCATTTATATTAATTACTATAATTAAAGTTAATTATAGCTTAGTTCCAAAAATCATTTTCTTGTCAATCCATTATTTGGAACTATCCTTTATGTGTCTACTTTTTCTGATCATGAGTGATATTAAACTTAAATACAGGTTCTGATATTATCTAATCTAATAAAGAGTAATATGCAAATTAACCCTCACTTTGTTACACCCACAAGCCACGCCCACCAACCAATTAGGAGCAAATGTGCAAATTAACTCAACTAAGATGAAGGCAGTCACAAAGCTGGAGTTGCCCTGGGCAATGGAGGAAGCCAGGGCCCTATGGGCCCTGAGCTCTACTCAAGGCTACAAAGTTTCAATTATAGAAGATAAACAAACCCCAGATACCTGCCAGGCACCCCAGTAGGGACCTGAACCCTGAAGGGGCTGTGGGCAGCCTGAAACGGCCATCAGCCCCTCACCCAGGCTGGCGAGGCAGGCCAGCAGGTGGACATCCCCCAAGGGGTCCCTGACTGTAAGAAGGCACAGGCCGGGCTAAGGGATCCCCCCAAGTACACACATTTTTGTGCACCAGGCCTCTAGTTTTCTAATAAAAGGAAGCAGAGCTTCTTGATGAAATGTCTGATGCTATGATTGGAGTAGGGATATACAAGATGACTCCATAGTAATTTTTAGTGCCAGAAAGTAAGGAAGTGTTAAAAAAATTAAAAGATTCACAGTGATGGTATAATATCAGTCTTCTAGCACTGCCATAACAAAATACTAGATGTCTTAAACAACAGAAATTTATAACAGTCTGGACACTGGGAGTTGAAGATCAAGGTGCCATCTGTGTTGGTTCCTGGCTTATAGATAACCTGTGTGTCTCTGTGTGCATGTGAAGACAGAGCACTTCCTGGTATCTCTTCCTAGTCTGATACAGATACCATCCTAGTCATTAGGGCTTCAACATAAGAATTTTGGGGGAACACAGTTCAGTGCATACCAATGGAAGCATATCACAGAGATACAGAGATCCACAGAAGGGGCTCCCCAGGGGTCAAAGGTGGGATAAATTGAGTTAAAAAATAAAGTATTACTGGGTTATAACTCAAAGTATAAAGTAAATATGTTCTCCTTAGATGGTAAATGAAAATGAACTTTACCCCTGGGATCTCCCTCCCCATAACACATAATTCCAATCTAATCATGAGAAAAATAGCAGACAAGTTCCGGTAGAGGAATATTTTACAAAACACCTAACTAGTACTCTTTAAAACTATCAAAGTAATCAAAAATAAGGAATGTGTGAGAGACTCACTGCCAAGAGCGCCTAAGGAAACATGACAACTAAATCTCATATCATATCCGGGATGAGATCCTAGGCCATGAAAAGTAAATTAGGTAAAAAACTAAGGATCGCTCAACAAAGTATGGACTTTAGTTAATAATAATGTAACAATATTGGCTCAACTGTGATAAATATAAATTCCAGTTATCCAGAAAATCATATATGGGTATAGGAATGGGAACTCTCTGTACTATCCTTACAACTTTTTCATAAATCTAAAACTATTCTAAATAACAAGTTTATTTATATAAGAAAAAATGCTATACATTATTATTAGAGAGAGAGATAATCAGGGGGGGAGAGAGAGAGACAGACAGAGAGAGAGAAGGGTGATTTATCTAAGACACATAACTATTACCAGTTTTAAACTTTTCAATTTTACATACTGTTTGCACTTATGTTGTTTTATCTTCAAGTCTTCCACTATTCTGTAGTTCACATTTCAAAATTTCAAGTTCCTTTAGGAGCACAATAATCATATGATTAATGTGTATGTAGTTTAAGTCCTCCATGCATCATTTTTGCTTAGCAACTCTTTGTTATTGGCATTTAGGCATCATTTCGTACTATGTTTGTAGAAAGTATTTGCTATAAGGAAAAGGTATTAACTTGATTCAAAATAGACCCCAGGATTGTGTTGTAATAAGTACTGGAGTCTAATATACATTTTATAGAATTATTTCAATTAATACTTTTTCCTAAGAATTAAAATAAAAGTGATGTGATATTTTAATGTCTTAAAATATTATTTCAACGAACAGGAAAATGAGGTCATGGCCTTATAAACGGGAACTCCTTTTTACAAAACTTTCAAACTATTGTTTAATTTGAAAACAAAACAAGACAAAACAAAAATTCTCTATAAACCTGATTCCAAACTATCAAATTTGCACAATCGCAGTTATCATTTAATTAATACTTTTAAATGTGCATATTCTTTAAAAGTTTATTATGTACTAAAAGCCCGGTGTACAAATTCGTGCACCAGTGGGGTCCCTCAGGGTGGCCTGTGGGAGTTGGGCCAAAACTGGCAGTCAAGCGCTGTCTGCTGCTCCTGCCTGCTGCTCCCGTTCATCCTGGCCCTGCTGTGCAAGTCAGTCCTGATCGGGAGAAGTTCACACTGCCTCAGTGGCATTTGCCAGTCACGAGCCCTGCATCTGGTGCCTGTCCCATGGGAAGTGGGGGGCTCGGGGGTAGGATGCCATCAGCCCTCCAGGCAGGTGATGAGACACCCTTGCTGACCTGGGATCTGGATACAACACAATGTTTGCGTTGATTGTGGGAGCCACCTGGCGGCTGCTTTTATATTGTTTCTTCTTTGCAGAGCATTTAGGGAGGGGAAGCAGTCATGGTGCCCAAGACTGACTTCCAGTAGGTCAGTGGTGTTATTGGGACCATGCTGGTGGTGCCTGGCCTGTTCTCTCGAGAGTGGACCTGCAGGACTATTGAGGGAGGGAGTGGCTGCTGCCAAGTCATGGGCTGCTGGGATGGGTCAGTCAGCTGAGCGGGTGCTCCCACTGTGGGAGCACACTAACCACCAGGGGGCAACTCCTACATTGAGCATCTGCTCTCTGGTGGTCAGTGCACATCATAGCAACCGGTTGACTGGTCATTCAGTCGTTTGGTCGCTTAGGCTTTTATCCTGTACTAGAGGCCTAGTGCATGAAATTCGTGCACTGGGGAGGGTGTCCCTCAGTCCAACCTGCACCCTCTCCAATCTGGGATCCCTCAGGGGATGTCTGACGGCTGGTTTAAGCCTGATTCCAAAGGCCTGAAACCGGCAGTTGGACATCCGTTCACAATTCAGGACTGCTGGTTCCTAACCACTCGCTTGCCTGCCTGATTGCCCCTAACTGCTCCCCTGCCAGACTGATTGATTCCTAATTGCTCCTCTGCTTGCCTAATCGCCCCCAACTGCCCTCTCCTGCTGGCCCAGTCATCCCCAATTGCCCTCCCCTGCCACTGCCAGCCCAATGGCCTCCAACTGCCCTCCCCTGCTGGCCCAATTGTCCCCAACTTCCCTCCCCTGCTGGCCTGGTTGCCTATGTATATACATATATGTATACGTATATATATGTATATATGTATGTATATATGTATGTATATATGTATATGTATACACACACACATATATATATATATTCCATTGACCTATAAAAATTAAATTAATAAAAAGGAGAACTAGAGAAACAATAATGACTTTGATAGGACTTACTTCCAAGTCCAGCACATTTTGAGGACACACTAAGAAATGGATGAAAAATTCTATACTGACCAAATTTTGATAATTATTTCTTTAAGTGAAATACTTATACAGATATTATAGAGAAGTCCTAACTGATTTGGCTCAGTGGATAGAGCCTCAGCCTTCAGACTGAAGAGTCCCAGGTTTGATTCCAGTCAAGGGCACATGCCTGTGTTGTGGGCTCGATCCCCAGTGGGATGGCATGCAGGAGGCTGCTGATCAATGATTCTCTCTCATTATTGATGTTTCTATCTCTCTCCCTCTCCCTTCCTATCTGAAATCAATAAAAATATATTTTTTTAAATATAGAGCAGAATCTATACGTCAAATCTGATTATAAATTCAAGTAACTTTGTGATCATGTGTCTAGATGTTTAAAATAAATATTTGAAGATTAGGTATGAATACAAATATACCTGAGATTCTTTTTTATAATTTAAAAATAAATTTAGTATTAACAATCATAATGGGTTGATTAGTTATACAGTTTTCTATCACTACTTATATTAACTGAAAATCAGGACATAAATAGACTAAAATGTTAATAATTTTTAAATTGCATTTTTAACCCAAATGTCTCATTAACCCTTCGGTATTTCTGTGTGAAAAATGAAAAACGTAGCCTAAGATATATTTTCCTTTACAAGAACTCAGCAGCATGGAACTACATTCTCTTCCTTATTTAATAAAGCTACATGTATACCTATTGTTAAACTTTTTTATAAAGTGTGAACACATACCTGGAAATAAAGCTTTAATCTGATTTCCAGTGAAGGAAAGCTATACCTGTATTTGGCCTGCCTCATCTGACAAAAAGTTAATCATTTAATAAAAAAATATAATCATATCAAAAAATAATTTGTTTTTATTTCTCCATACAAATATTTGTGGTACCTTTTGATAAAAAGAGATTGCTATGTCTGTCAATGTGCACATTTTCTATCCATTCCACATATTAAGTACTGCAACAGAACTTTCAAAGAGAAGGATAAAGAAGGAGGAAGATATTTGATGGCTATGACTTTTTCAGATTACTCACAATTGATTTTTTTTCTTTATCTGTTATTGTAGTATTATTTCACTTCAGGTTCTATTGTAGGAATGAAAGCAGGTATCCAACAAAATATAATGAAATCTGTAGATAGAAATTACATTTTATTAATCATTCTGGAGTTGCTAGTAGGCATGCCACTGACTTTTTAAAAAAGCTTATGAGACCCATAAAGGTCCAGCTTTGCTTAATAGCAACTTTGACAATAGCAGTTTATTGCTTTTTTCATAACAGTTTTTCCCTCTTCAATGTATTAGGTAAAAAATGCAGCATCTCTTTTTTTTTAACATTATGTTATCACTAATTTTTAACTTGTTCTTACTTCCTCTGCTTTAAATGCAGAGTTCTAATATCCTCAAATAATGGATAGAATATTTGTGTTGGTATAGCTAGTGTTTCTAATAAATGGCAGAAAGCTTTTCTGTTCTGTTAGAGATGAGCTATAGGTTTCAAATTTAAAACAAAATATTCATATGTATAATAAATACCCCACAGTGTTTGTGTGTTCTTGTGTGCATATAATTAAATTTATATTTATAATTTTTTTTGGTGAGAAAACATAAAAATATCATCTACATCAAACTTTTTTGGCTACTATGTAATTTAATCAACCTGATTTTTTTTATTAATATGGTATACTAGTGTGTTGTACTTTCTGAGAATATTTTTTTCTTTTAGAAGAAAAAATGCCTCTAAATAGTTATTAAATAAACATGTATGCTGTACTTTTTATTATTTTTTAAAATATGTTTGTATTTATTTCAGAGAAGAAAAGAGAGATGAAAACATCAACAATGAGAAAGAGTCATTGGTTGGCTGCTTCCTGACTGTCCCACACTGGGAGTCAAGCTTGCAACCAGGCATGTAGGCATGTGCCCTGACCGGGAATCGAAACGTGACCTTCTGGTTCATAGGTCATTGCTCAACCACTGAGCCAAGCCAGCTAGGCTATACTGTACTTTTTAAACACAACCTCACAGTTTTATTATCTTATTTAAAAAAAAAAAAAAGGATGCAGAGAAAAAGGAACCCTCGCGCACTGCTGGTGGGAATTCAGACTGTTTCAGCCACTGTGGAGAACAGTAAAAACGGAATGAAGTAAAAAAAAAACTAAAAAACTAAAAATGGAACTCCCATTTGACCCACTTCTAGGAATATATCTCAAGAAACTAGAAACACCAATCAGAAAGGACATATGCATCCCTGTGTTCATAGCAGCACAATTTACCATAGCTAAGATTTGGAAACAGCCTAAGTGCCCACCAGCAGATGAGTGGATTAGAAAACTGTGGTACATCTATGCAATGGAATACTACGCTACCGTAAAAAAGAAGGAATTATTTAAAAAAAAAAATCTGTATTGATTTCAGAGAGTAAGGGAGAGGGAGAGAGAGATAGAAACATCAATGATGACAGAGAATCATTGATGGGCTGCCTCATGCATGCCGCCCACTGAGGACTGAGCCCACAACCCAGGCATGTGCCCTTGAGTGCAATCAAACCTGGGACCATTCCGCAGGCCAATGCTCTATTCACTGAGCCACACCAGGCAGGGCAAGAGAAGGAATTCTTACCATTTGCAACAGCATAGATGGAACTGGAGAGCCTTAGGCTAAGCAAAATAAGTCAGAGGAAGATAACTATCACATGATGTCACTCATTTGTGGAATATAATGAACAACATAAACTGATGAACAAAATCAGATCCAGAGACAGAGAAACATCAATCAGACCATCAAACCTCAGAGGGAAGGTAGGAGAGGGTGGGAGAGGTCAACCAAAGGACTTGTATGCAAGCATATAGGCCTAACCAATGGACACAGACATCAGGAGGGTTGAGGGCATGAGAGGGTGGGGGAGTAATGGTGGAATAAGGACACATATGTAACATCTAAATCAATAAAGGAAAAAAAATGCTGAAGCTTAAAACAGGATTACTTGGCCTTTTCACTCCTGATTCTTCCAATTTAAAACATACATATTTATTAATGGCCAGTAAAGTGCAGAATAATTTTCTTTGTAGTTGGGTTTCTTCTGTGAAATCTGCTTAGTCTAACAACTATTGCTCTTTTCAGTCATAATGGATTATTTGGGCAAGTGAAAATCATTGCACTACTTGTCCCATGTCATGCTATGATACTGATCCTTGTCATTTTGAACAGATTGGTTAGTGTGTTGTGTTCACCACATTTACCAAAGAAATACTGGCAGGAAAGCTATTTACTATTTTATTTGACAAAAATAGGTTGAAGTCTCATTGACACAGTTTTTGCACTTCATCAGGTTGCCTCAATTTGAAATTAATCTAAACAAATTTACCTGCAGAGTGTGTCACATGTCATTTATAATATTGGAAATTCACATATTGATTTTATTTTAAGAAGTTCAAACACATTTTATAATCGCTCATATTTTCAATATTGTTTGATATTTTAAAACATTGTTATATAGAAATAAAGAAAGGCAGGTAGATAAAAATCCATTTCCTAATTCAACGAAAATTTTATTGGTCACCTGAACACGCTAGATAATTTTCTAAGTGTAGGAAAAGAATTGTGAACTGACTTCTTAAAAGTTTCTACCTTAAATGGATTTTAGATTCTAAAGAGACAGAAAATAAGTAAACAAAATAATCACTGTATTTGTATTATTCCCATAGTTGTGTGTCTGTTGATTTTTTTCTGCAACAATTATCCTTTTCTTTTAAGTTTTCAAAACTGTTATCCAAATATGCTCAAGTAAAAAGTTCTACAGTAAAGTTCAATGATGAATCATAGGATACAATAGGAATAATGAAATCAAGGAAATCCAAGACATTAAGTGATATTTTTGCATTTTCGATACTTTATGTATTTAATTCAATAAGGATTTATTTAATCTATAAAAATATTTCTAGAAATATGGAATTCTCCATTAACTTGTAATATGATTTTTGCTTTATCTATAAAATTTATGTCATGATTCACTTCACACCTTAGCTTACATATTTCAATTATTGACTAAAATATTTTTAAGGGCTCAAGGAGACAGACAAGTATTCTATGAAAGCTAAGTTATTTTAAACTTGACAAACAATATCGCTTTTGAATATTCTTTTTATACATGACTATTAGAAGCTTCTGTTATTCAACTGAAATCTTTATATTTGGATTGGTATAGTGAATATTAAACTAAAATATAGGAAGCTTGAGGTAAGTCAAATTTATTTTCCTGGCTTTGATTTTTCCTCTATTAAATAAGGTCATTATTATAAGTCATGTAAAGGTTCTTTCCCAAAATAAGTGGAAAACTATCCTCAAGTAAGGATTAAAAAAAAAAAAAGGTCAACTCATTCTGCAGATGTGTTTACCAATGAAAGTCTTACTTGATTCTGAGCCAAATCGGAGACACCTGCTTTGGTTCTTATTCCATTCAAACATCTACTTTCTCTTTCATGGACAGCAATTCTGGTTATTGCAGTAGCATTTGCAACTAAAAATTATTCAAGAGAAAGTCATTTTTGTGTTTATAATTAAAAGCTTAATCAGAAACTTGTCTTCATCAGAATTTTATTGGTTAATATGAACTTATTTAATGTGGTATTTAATAAAACACTAAAATATATCAAAATGATATTACAGAATTTTATTTGTTAATATGAATCTATTTGTTAATATGGTAGTTTAAGAAAACACTAAAATATATCAAAAATAATATTACACAATGATGTAAAGAACAAATCCAGATTTTGAGAAATAGATAAAAAAACTTAAATGATTAAGTCCAGAGAGAAAAGACTTGAGGGATAAAGATGTTGCTTAGTCTAAGATAATTGTATATAAACATGCTAAATTAAAAATTTTTTTCATAAAAATGCAAAATACTTTGGTATTATTCAAAATGATTATTTGTTGTCTTTTATTGAAAAACTAGGTGCTTTCTAGGATACTTGTCTGGATTATGTCTACCTTTCTTTGTCTGTTTTACAAATTTGTAAATAATTGAAAACTAAAAATACTGCAAATTAGTTGTGTTCACAGAAAAGCAAATTATATTTGTTCGGTGTACCAATTATTAACCTATGAATAGACCTGTTTACACCAACATGTAAATTTTTTTCAGTATTCCTTTTTTTGCCTACATATAGGTGATATTTAATTTCTCTTTGACCAGTTTAAACATTTCATGGATCCTCCCATTAACTAAGTAAAATAATATATATTTTTTACAAATATAATGTTATTAAACTTGAGAGAGAGAGAGAGAGAGAGAGAGAGGGAGAGAGAGAGAGAGAAAGAGAGACATTGATGAGAGAGAAACATGAATTGGCTGCCTCCTGCATGCCCCCTACTGGGCATTTAGCCCTCAACCTGGGCATGTTTCCTGACTGGTAATTGAATCATGACCTCCTGGTTCATAAGTTGACACTCAACCACTGAGCCACATCAACTGGGCTAAATTATGTCTTTTACATGTGTTTTTTAAATCTTATTTCGAGTCATGTATTTATCATTTTAACATTTTTATTTATGAGCAGTAATCAAGCATTTGTATTTACGAAAATCAGGTAAGTAAGGATAATGCGACATTTTTGGTTTATCTTTCATTTATTACTTTTTTTACTTGAGAGGTTCAGAAAAGTGCTGCTCATTTGATGACATGTCACATATATTTGCCTTGCTATATCCAGTTTATACACACAGAGCTCAAGTGTGCTTATAAGATTTATATTGTATGCATTTTATGCAGCACGTTAATGACAGATGTCCCAAGACCCTTAGGAAAGATACAATTAAGATCAGGCTCCATTAATTTTATACACAAAGGGTCAGAAATCAAATCTAAAATATATTAACTAGTTTTGCTTGTAATTTTAAAAATAAATCACTTTTAATGTGGAACAAACTTTCAAAAAATAGATTATTTTCTTTATCTTTTTTGCTGGAATACATCTTTTCATTATTTATATGCATCCACTTGCTAACTGTCTGACTTTTAGTTATAATGTGACATGCCTACATAAAAATGTTCCGATTGCTTGCCTGAAACTGATATATTTACTAAGAAGGTGTTTTTCAATTCTAGTCGGGGCATATGAACAAAATAGTATGCAAGGCATCACAGAGCAAAGGAACTCAGATTGTCTTTATTAGTCTCACAGTCTGTATACAGACATAAACAAGGCAAATTCCTGTTAAATAATTGATGACCTACTTCAGCCTCTACTAACACTTTCAACGGATAATTAAATATTCATGTAAAAAGCCATAAAAATGGTCAATTAAATCATAACTACTGTCCAGTAGGTGTTTTAACATGTAGGTCTAAATTACATACATTTATAACTTTGAGTTTGTATTTTCTTAATTTATAAATAACAATTAAATATATATTTTTAAATTTAGGTATACTAAGTGCCCTCTGTTATTTTATTTTTTCTTACGCACTTGCATGTGGAAATAGTATACATTAATTTTTGAGGTAAAATTGATATACAGTATTATATTAGTTTAGGTGTACAACATAGTAATTCAATATTTGCATACACTACAAAGTGATCACTATAATAAGTCTAATTACTATCTGTCATTATACAATGGACCTACTTCCCCCTTCCCCCAATTCTCTTCCTCTCTGAATATCAATAATCGGTTCTCTGTATTTCTGAGTTTTGTTTTGACTTATTTGTTTGTTTTGTTCTTTAGATTCTACATATTAGTGAAATCATATGGTATTTGTCTTTCTCTGACTTATTTCACTTAGCATAATACCTGCAAGGTCCATCCATGTTGTTGCAAATGACAAGATTTTCTTTTTATTATGGCTGAGTAGTATTCCAATGTATATCCTCTTATCCATTCATTCATTGATGGAGTCATAGTTTATTTCCAGTCTTCGCTATTGCATAGAATGTTGCAAAGAACAAGGGTTGCATAAATCTTTTAAAATTAGCGTTTTTGTTTTCTTTGAATAAATACCCAGAAGTGGAATAGCTGAATCAGATAGCGGGCCTATTTTTAATATTTTGAGGAATCTCCATTCTTCTTCCCTAGTGGACACACCAATGTACAATCTCGCCAACCTTTCTTCACCAACATTTGTTTTGTTGTTGTTTTTTATAATAGTTGCTCTACCGCCTGAGATGATATGTCATTGTGGTTTTGATTTGCATTTCCCTGGTAATTAGTGATTCTGAACATCTTTAATGTGCCTGTTGCCATCAGTATATCTTCTGTGGAAAAATGCTTATGTAGATCCTCTTATATTTTTATTGGATTTTTTGCTATTAAGTTGTTTGCATTTTTTACATAGTTTAAATTCTAACCACTTAATCAGATACATAGTTGCCTAATAGTTTCTCCCATTCATTAGGTTGCCTTTCTATGTTGTTAATGCTTTCTTCTTTGTGCTGAAACATCTCAGTTCTATGCCATTCCACTTGTTTATTTCTGCTTTTATTCTTTTTGCATATGGAGTCAGCTCCAAAGATTTGATGTCAAGAAAAGTTTCTGAATGTCAGTATATGGCTTGAGTTAAAGGTATGGAAATTTGGACTTGTATTTATATTTGTTTAAGTTCTCCACAGTTTTTAGAGGACAGAGAGATAAAAAAAAAAAAACAAAACGAAAACAGACTGCCACATTTAAATTGACTTTTATCTTTTTTTACTCAATAGCAGCAGTTCCTGCCTGCTCCCAAAACTGCATGTAGTGGGTGTTTCTTTCCAGATGACCACATATGAAAATAGGATTACTTTTTATCCTGCTAATTGAAGGTTTCCATGAAGATTTAACCCTTCAGAGTAACTGCATTTTCACTATCCTCAGGCCTAAAATTTTCATAAAGTTAATCATAGAATTCCTCCCACTGCTGTCTGCAAATAATTTAGATGGCTTTTTCTGTACCAATCTGAGTACACAGGTTCAAAAACTAGAAAGCAATTTCAATAGGAAAATGTTTTTGAGAGGATGTTGGTAGAGGCTTAGAATTGTTTTAAGTCTCAGAGAAACTGGTTTGGAGTGTACTCTGTGAATAAAAGTTCCTGAAATCAGAACACAAAAAATGTATAGACATTACATACACCATCAGCAGAACCATTGGGTGCTTGATGCTGCCACAATTAATGCTACCATTGCTGCTCTAGAAATAAATCTGCTGGAATGATTTCACAATGCTACCCAAATTATTTTCAGATTCAATGAAATCCCAATGAAGATCCTAAATGATTTTACTTTTGCAGAAACAGAAAAACCCATGTTAAAATTCAAATGGATTTCCAAGGCACTTCAAATAATGTAAAAAAATATTGGAAAGGAATAAAACAGAACTACTCATACTTTGGGATTTTAAAACTTAAGACAAAGATACTTAAAACAGTAAAATACTAATATAAAACAGACATACAGACCAATAGAATAGAATAGAGATGACAAATAATCTCTTGTATATATGATCAAAGATCCTTTTTTTATAATGGTACCAAACCAGTGGGGGAAATCCAGTGGGGGAAAGGACAGTCTTTTTTAACAAATGGTGCTTGACAAACTGGCTATTCAGATGGAAAATAATGAAATTGGATGCCTACCTAATGCCATATGCATAAAATTTACTCAAAATGGATTAAACACTTAAATATAAGATCTTAAGCAATAAAAATGTTAGCCAAAACATAGGATAAAAGCTTCATGATAATGGATTCGTCAACTTTTTTTGATATCACACTGAAGTCACAGGCAACACAAGAAAAATAGCAAATTTGATTTAATGAAAATGTTCAATATTGAGGAGAACAAAAGACACTATCAATAAAACAGCAATCACAGAATTGGAGAAAATATTTGTAAGTCAAATATTTAAGAAAGGGTTAATGTTCAGAATATATAGATAACTCATAAAACCAAATAACAAAAGAAACAACCACATTGAAAAATGGACTTAAATAGACAGTTCTTCACATAAGATATACAAATGGCTAATAAGCATATGAAAACATGCTTAACATCACTAATCATTAGGAAAGAGCAAATCAAAATTACAATTTGAGGTTCACACAATCCATTCGGATGGCTTCTATCACAGATGATGTATTGTAGAGTTGTATACCTAAAACCTGCATAATTTTATTAACTAATGTCACCCCAAGAAATTCAACTTAAAAAGTATAATTAAAAAAATAGATACTACTTGGCCAGTGTCACTCAATGACTGAACATCGACCTGTGAACCAGAAGGTCCTGGTTCAATTCCTGGTCAGGGCACATGCCAGGGTTGTTTGCTCCATCCCTAGAAGGGACTGTGTATGAGGCAGCCAATCAATGATTCTCTTCCATCATTGATGTTTCTATCTCTCTCTCCCTCTTCCTTCCTCTATGGAATCAATAAAAATATATACATAAAAATCAATAAAAATATATAGACATGGCTCAGTGGCCAGTGGTTGAGCATAGACCTATGAACCACAGTTCTATTCCTGGTGGCTAATGTATAGTTGTGTGTGTGTATATGTGTGTGTGTGTGTGTGTGTGTGTGTGTGTGTGTGTGTGTGAGAGAGAGAGAGAGAGAGAGAGAGAGAGAGAGAGAGAGAGAGAGAGATTAAACATTTTTGTTGGCTGAAACAAGAAAAAAAAAAAAGTACTTAAACCTGAAAGTGGCAGTTAAATGTGTATTTAGCTAAGAGTTTCTCCATTGCTGCATACCCCCATAACTTCAATGGGAAAAAAATAACTAGGTATAAATGGGCTTTAACTCTGTGTAGGGAGATCTTAACTTCTAATAATTCAATACATTTTAAACTCATTCACTATGTTTTATCGAATAAGGCATGCCAGTCATATTGTAGGAATAATTCCTTTTGAAATTGTATTTTATACAGCACTTACATATATATAGTGAGGCCTTAGTTACCCAAACATGCTCTTATGGGGAAAACCTAACTTTGTAAATTTTTTCCTACAAGTGAGGCAGATCTATAATGAGATCTTAATTCTGATGTATTTCCTTTGAGAATTTTGCATTGGGTTTCTAATTCCAAAATGAACCTATAGAGCAGATTATGTTGGAAAAAATCTGTATATTCCATACCACTAGATAAATAACATGTCTTATTCTATGTTTAGAGTGTACTAAAAATAAGTGAGAGTTGTTATTATTGTTTTTGTTGTTAAGAATGTCATGACAACCTTACCTCTGAGTTGCCTCTTGCTGGATTAAGCTGGGTCCTGAGGGCTTCAGCTCTCCCACAATTCACCAAGAACCTCATTCTCTTTCCTTAGACAGCAAACATTAATCCTTCAAAAACTTAGTGAGCTGAGTAAACAGAAATTAGTAGAAGAAAAGTGCCTGGGAACTTTAAATAAAACAAATTAGTTTCCGTCTATAATAATAAAAGCCTAAGCGACCATCACAACCTAATAGATGACTGGAAAGGCTGCGTGGGGTGACCAGGTCAGCAGGGGGGTTAGTGAGGGGTGACCAAATGACTGAACAGTGGGCTGCATGGGGTGACCAGGCCAAGAGGGGGGGTTAATGAGGGGCGACCAAACAACCGAACAGCAAGCTGTGTGGGGTGACCAGGCCGGTGGGGGAGGGCAGTTGGGGGTGACCAGACTGCTAGTGGGGGGCAGTGAGGGGCAACCAAATGACTGAGCAGCTGCTGTGTGAGGTGACCAGGCCCCCAGTGTGGGTAGTTGGAGGTGCAGTGAGGGGTGCAGTGAGGGATGACCAGACTGGCAGAGGGGGGCAGTAAAGGTTGAACAGACTGGCGAGGGGGGGCAGTTGGGGACAACCAGGCCAGTAGGGGAGGGGCAGTAAGGAGCTACCTGGCCGGTGGGGGTGGCAGTTGGGGGCAACCAGGCCGGCAGGAGCTGGGCAGCTAGTAGCAATCAGGCAGGCAGGCAGGTGAGCAGTTAGCAGCCAGTGGTCCCAGATTGTGAGAGGGATGTCCGACTGCCGGTTTAGGCCCGATCCCTAGGATGGATCAGGCCTAAACCGGCAGTCGGACATCCCCCCAGCAGTCCCGGATTAGAGAGGGTGCAGGCTGGACTGAGGGGACCCCCCACTTCCCGTGCATGAATTTCATGCACCGGGCCTCTAGTTTGAAAAGTAAATTAGTTGATTTATAAGCCTCTTTTTTTTTTATCCTTCTCCACTTATACTTCTCTATCATTTTACCATTTTCATCAGACCTTCTGTTCCTGCAAAAGGAAAGTTCACTAAGGAGAACTTTTTAAAATTTTTCTTCATTTTCAATTTTAGAACACATCTTCCCACCACCAAATATCTTTATATTTTAGAGTCCTTTCCCCTAAGATGCTGTTCTTCCTAAATATTTACTGATGATTTTGCTACAGAACAACTGCAGCTAAGTTTTGAAAATATTTTTAATGTTGATATATTATTTTCTTTAAATACGCACCCAAGGATATAGGAAGTGAGATAGAAAAATATAACATTGAAATATGAGCATATTAGTTTCCTCCAATATGTTCCCCAATCAGGGATTGAACCTCAACCTAGGAATGTGCTCTGACTGGGAATCGAACACTCAGCCTGCTGGTGTATGGGATGACGCTACAACCAACTGAGCCACCTAGCCAGTCCTGATATATTCTTAAATTTTATTACCAGGCTTAAAATATGATCTCTTTAAATTTTCATTTTAATATTCAAATATTTTAAAATATCTTATTTTATCATAGGATTTTATTTAGAAATATATTTCATAGCATAAACCGTATAGGAAAGCTCAGTAATGTTATTCTAATTTACAAAAAGGACTATTGAAATTAAGCTAATATTTGTATACCCTTTCTCTAAACAATATTTGAAATTTTGAATATTTAATCTATAATTATGCAAAAATTAATATGATTTATTGTAAGTTAAGAAGTTTATAGAGGCAAGTATAGAAGCAACATGTGCACATACATAAATATTAAATTGTTTTTTCTTGAAAATATGATGTTTTCCCCTAGAACGTGCTCTAGCATAGCAGTGTTTCTCAACTCTTCCTAGCTAGTTCTTATATCTTTTCGATTACAGACTAAGTATTACTTCTTCAAAAGCCTTCTCCAATCTCTTAAACCAAAAGTATCAATTCAAGAATTGCATTTTCAGAATAATTCTACCAACCCTGTCATTGATTTATTACCTATATCCTTTAGCATACAGATAGTGACACTGAATTTTCTAGTCAATATGTGGTTTTAGGTTGTCATTTACAAAATTTATAACTGGTCCAGAACTTGGAGACCTTTGAGTATTACTTGTGAATGTTTAGGGGATCATAGAGCTTGATATGATGGGGTACATATTTCATATACACAATGCTTTCACAGAGATCCTGGTAGCCTGGTATGTCACATTACAGGGCTGGAATTGTAATTTGTAGAGTTAGTTAAACTACTGACAAAATTTAAACAAAAATGGTAGACAGTCAGTTTTCATATGGGGGACTCCTCTGATAGTGCTATGGGAAACAAATCTTGGGTAGGGAGGTAATGACAACACCATTACCATGGTGACAAATAGGTAAGATACACTAGTGCTTAAAAAAGTACAATTGAAATAAACATTGAAGAAAAGTGACAGAGAACAAAAATATAAAGAGGAAAATGTTAGGTAATTGTTAATTAATCATATGTAAAAAATAAGAGATAAAAGAGTAAGGACTGTCAACTTTCTTAATTATACTGACAAAGTGATAAATCCATACATATTCTTGATTGTTGTTGTTTCACGTGTGTCTGTTTGTGTCAATGTGTGCGACTGTGTGACAATGAGATTTTCTATTGTTTTATGTTATGTAATGAAATTCAAGTTTTTTCCAGATTTCTTTAAACTTCAAACTGTTTTTTAAATTATGGTTTTTTTTTATTTCTACTGTAAATCCTAACCCTAAATGATAGTTATTATAGAACTAGAGGCCCAGTGCACAAAATTCATGCACAGGTAGGGTCCGTAGGCCTGGCCGGCTATCAGGGCTGTTCGGGGTGCTCTGTCTGCCAGCTGGGGCCTTCCTTCCAGCTGCCTGTCAAGACCTTTATTCCCAGGCTGCCAGCCAGAGCCTTGCTTCATCCTATGCCACCCTCTGGTGGTCAGTGCACATTATAGTGAGTGATCGGTCTCCGGGTTGAACTCCCATGGAGACAATTTGCATATCAGGCTCATATACATATACTAGAGGCCCAGTGCATGAAATTCTTGCACAGGTAGGGTCCCTAGACCTGGCCAGCGATCAGGGCCAATCGGGGCCTTCCGCTGCTGGCCGGGGCCTTCCTTGGTTCTTTGCCACTCCCTGGTGGTCAGCACACGTCATAGCGAGCAATAGAATTCCTGGTTTCCTGGTCGAACTCCCACAGGGACACTTCAAATATTAGCCTTTTATTTATGTAGATAAATATATTCTTAAAGAATTTTATAGGTCATTTTTCTTAGATGGCATCAATCAGAGTTAATTGCTATCAATGCCATTTTTGGTCTTGCAATTACACACTGTATGTTACAAATGTCAGTCCTTTAGCCAAACTATGCTCAAGTGTAATTTTCAGGAAATGTGATCTTTTCTTTACCTCTTGATCTTCGGCTTTCCACCAGCTTTCAATCTAACCTGTTAATTTTCCTTACTCTTTCACTTTACATCTTACTCATCAGATTCTGGTGCCAAATATTTAAAAAACGTTTCTTAAAAATATAGTTAGTAGATAGTATTTATTTTGTAACCTATTTTTATTTTTTTAATTTAAATTCTTTATTGTTTAAAATATTACATATGTCTCCTTTGTCTCCAATTGACCTCTCCTCAGCCTTTCCCACCCTGCAGCACATGCCTTCACCCCCCTACTGTCTGTGTCCTTTGTTTTTGCTTATATGCACTATACAAGTCTTTTAATTGATCTCTTACCCTCCCCCACTAATCCCCCCACCCTCTCCTGCCTTCCTTATGAGGTCTGACAGTCTGTTTGATGCTTCTGTGTCTCTGGATCTTTTTTTGTTCATTATATAACACAAATGAGTGAGATCATGTGATATTTATCTTTCTCCAACTGGCTTATTTCACTTAGCATAATGCTCTTCAGATACATCCATGCTTTTGCAAATAGTAAGAGGCATTGTTTTTTTTTCTTCTTTACAATAGTGTAGTATTCCACTGTGTAGCTGTATCACAGTTTTCTAATCCACTCATCTGCTGATGAGCACTTAGATTATTTCCAAATCTTAGCTGTTGTAAATTGTGCTACTATGAACATAGGGGTGCATATATTCTTTCTGACTGGTGTTTCTGATTTCTTGAGATATATTCCTAGAAGTGGGATTACTGAGTCCAATGGAAGTTCCATTTTTAATTTTTTGCAGAACTCCATACTGTTTTCCATAGTAGCTGCATCATATTTTTAAAATCTCAACTTAAAATTTAACTGGGTGCTGTATATTTTTCCTGGCAACCCAAATTGAGATGGAAATCAGTCAAGTGGTTGAGGCTCCTGGAGTGCTCAATATATAACTCCAACCTTGTGTGACCACTAAAAACTTAGTTGGTTTCTCGGTCCCTCTCAGAAGCCCTATGCCTGAGTGCAGCATAGAATCAGATCTTCTAACCCACAAGCAGAATAGGTAATGAGAACAGGCAGAATGTCTCCAAAGATAGTCATAGACGCCCTGCCTTGGCAGCGCAGTTGGGTAGAGTGTTGCCAGATATGACACAGATAATTACAGAGCATCAGCTCATTTCTTAAAGTTTATCACCCCTACAGAGTTACTTCCTGTAGTCCTCTTTCCTTTTTCATCAATCTGATGTATTTAAATATATTAATTTTATAATTATTCCAAATTTTCGTATTTACTGTCAGTGGAAATGTTGAATTGCACTTAGTGGAATTGCAATCTCCTCCATATTGTTTTTTTTTTACCATTTGCAGCAGCATAGATGGAACTGGAGAGCATTATGCTAAGTGAGATAAGCCAGTCAGTGAAAGAAAAATACCACATGATCTCACTTCTTTATGGATAATAAAGACCATTTTAAATTGATAAACATAAACGGATACAGAGGCAGAACAGCATTGAACAGAGCGTCAAACTACAGCTGGAAGGGTTGGGAGGGTTGCGGGGGGAGTTAAGAGATCAACTGAAGGACTTGTATGCAGGCATATAAGCATAATCAATGGACACAAGACACTGGGGGGTAGGGGAGGAGGGGGAAGGTCAAGGGGAAAAATGGAGACTTATTTAACACTCTTTGTAATACCTTAAGCAATAAAATAAAATAAAAATTAATTAATTAATTAAAGTGTATTTTAAAAGTGCTCAAAAAGCAGCTTTTGTGTCGTTGGTTCATGACAATTGTATTTTGGTCAGAGGATGTGCTCTATGTAATTCAAATGCTTAAAACTGCTTGACATTTTCATCATGGCTCATTAGGCAGTTTAGTTTTATAAATATTCTTTATGTGCTCGAAATGCACATAGTTTGTGCAATATTTTATATGTCAATTCAGTAAAAATGTTAATTATATGGTTCAAATATTATTTCTCAGTACTAATTTCTTATCTCCTTGTTCAAAGGAAAATACAAACCATATTTTCAATTGAACCTTATAATTTCATAATATCTGAGCTGTTTCTCTTACATTGCCAGGTTGTTTTATTTGGATTGGCAGTCTTTGTACTTTCAGTGGGGTGTTACATGATTCAGTACAAGCTCATTTATTGATATGATTGAATGTAACACCAGTGTATGTAATTGGTGCCTGACATGTTTTCTTCCCTTCACTCCTTTTTTTGTTTTACTTTGTATTTTTTAATCATTACATATCTTTTCTTCTATTCATCTAGGAGATGAATACTCTATTTCCTTTGGAAGTTATCCTGCATTTTACTTTTTATTTATTTTATTTTTTTAAATCCCCACCAGAGGACATGTTCTTATTGATTTTAGAGAAGACAGAGAGAGAGAGAAAGAGAAAGAGAGAGAGAGAGAGAGATCAATTGGTAGTTGTCTCTCGTATGTGCCCCAACCTTTTGGTGTATGGGATAATGCTCCAACCAACTGAGCAACGCTGGTCAAGGCAGAAGATTTCCTGCATTTTAAAACATGAGTATCTAACACATCAAAATAGCATATAACAATAAGAAAGAAAAAATTACTACAGAAAATAATCCACATATAATCTAAAAGATAAATATTCAAATTGTGTACCTCCTATGTGAATACATTTTTAATAAATTTAGAAAAATATGTGAAATAAGTTAGAACAGTGGTTATTCCTGAGCTGGAAAGGGACATGAGAGGATTTCTCTAGGTATTGATAATGTTTGATATTTTGATCTGGGTGCTGTGTACCCTAATGTTTCTGATTTAAGAAAAAGCATCAAGCTCCACGCTGGAAATGTATGTACTTTTCTGTATGTGTGTTATTATTTTAAGTGGACCTTAAACATTAACTATAAATTCAGAAATTACAGATATTTTAAAATATGAGAAAAACAAATCTATGACTCATAATGAAGTTAAACATTTCATCAGAATTTCGCAAAACATCAGATTCTGAGTTGGGGAAAAGTCATATTAAATACTTAAAACAAGACTTAATTTATATCACAACTATAGGAATGACAGAGACCTTATGCATTTGTGCCATTGCAGTACTTTGCTTATGATCTCATACACGCCCAACTATGTATTGTTTTGAATATGCCTACAGAAAAAAGGAATTTTTCTTGAAACTTATTCTTAGTGCCATATCATGGTTCAAAGACACTGAGTACTAAACTATCAAATTTTACAGCGAAGGATATTTTGTTTTTTTAAATGAACTTTAACTGAAAGTTCTTTTCCATCTCTATTTTCTATAATTTACTTCTTTTATCACAGAGGGCTCATTAAGAGGAAAGTCAAATTATTTTCATCATTAAACATAAACTGGATGTATGTGATTTCACATCTTTGCAATAAAAATTGAGATTCTAGTAGGAAAAGAAAGAACATATACAAGACTAAGACAGGAATACATGACATTAGCATGGGTTTCTTTTATCCTCTGTTTTTACAACAGTTGCTGATCCTGGAGTTAGAACCTTTGAAATGGGCACATCAGTAGAAAGTATTACATGTTCTTCTTTCATGAAAAGATCAGTCCTGAGAGGAACATTTCCGAAAGAGGAGGTAAGATGTACACTTGCCCTTTTTATGGTTTTCAATTATCCAAGTTTCTGAATATAATGCATGCATGATTCTAAAAAGTGAAAAATTTACTCAGAAAAATGCATCAATCTTTGCTCTTATAAATATACTAGGGGCCCGGTGCACAAAAATTTGTGCACTCGAGGTGGAGGGAGTCCCTCAGCCCGGCCTGTGCCCTCTCACAGTCTGGGACCCCTCAGTGGATGTCCTATGATGGCCCCAGTCTGTCAGGCGCCTTCTGTGTGTGTGTGTGTGTGTGTGTGTGTGTGTCATCACTGGGGACCTGCCCCCAGCCCCATCTGAGGCTCGGAGCAGTCCTCCTGTGTGTGTCTACCTGCCGGGGGCCTGCCCCCAGGCACACC
>PVJC01018043.1:0-31838 GCA_004026665.1 Murina feae | reverse complement strand
TGCCTGACAGAGCTCTGAAATTGTAGAAAAAGAATCATATATTTCAGAGTTGGAAAATGTTAGAGGGCATCTATTCTAATTCCCCCTATTTTGTAGACAAGAAAGGAATTCCACATAGATTAAATGATTTGTTCTAGGTAATAAATTTAGACATCTTCGGACATAGAACTAAGACAAAAATCATGCATATTTGTAGTAACACACTCAAAGACTATAGAACTGTATAAAGGAAAAACAAAGTCTCACTCTACCCAGTCCTGGACAGATTCCACTTCTCACAGACAGAGCATATAGCCTCCAGTTTTCAAACAGGACTCAACAATGGGTTAGTGATTGAGTTTTAAGCACTTGTAAAACTCATTCTTAAAATTACTTTAAAAGTCAATAGGAAATATTGCTTTACATGTAAGTTTTCTAATAAGTCTCCTGATACTTTTATTAAGAGAAGAATTAATATAAAAAGACTTTTAAAATGTCTATTCTGTACTAGGAACTCATCATGCCTTAACTAATTTATCCTCATCTCAAAGTTTTGAGGTAAGAACTCACTTTCTTTGTTGCCATTTTGCGAATGAGTTTAGAGAGGTCAAACAACTAACTAAAAGTATAAAGTTGGGACAATTGAGAACTCACACTCTTTGGCAATGAAGATTAAAGTCCTGTGACCAGTTACAGAAATCCTATATAATAAAGAGCTAATATGCAAATGGTCATCACACCCTCACATGTAATGACCGATCAGCAGGAGGCCATGTGCACAGCAATGTGAGGCTGCAAAGGGCTGAGGCTCAGGCTGGCAGTGGCGGCAGCAGCAGAAGTGGGGTATTGAGGGTGGCTCCTTCCCCTGATCTGCCAGGTCACCTCCTGCAGAAGGAGGCCAGGTTGTGGCTTAGGCTGGAGGCCAAAGCAGAGGTGGTTAGGAACCATCAGGCTGGCAGGGGAGCAGGTTAGGGTTGATCAGGCTGGCAGGGGGCAAGGAAGGAGCAATCAGGAAGGCAGTCAGAGGCAGTCAGAGGCAGTTAGGCAGGCAGAGGGGTCAGGGGCAATCAGGCAGGCAGGTGGGTGAGCAGTTAGGTGCCAGTGGTCCTGGATTGCAAGTTGGACATCCCCTGAGGGGTCCCAGATTGGAGAGAGTGCAGGCTGGGCTGAGGGACCCCCCTCCCATGCACAAATTTTGTGTACTGGGCCTCTAGTAAGGACTATAAAAACTTTGTTTAATTTTATTTGACTATTATAATGTGTGTGTTTATTTGAATGCTACTATTTTCTTCATCTCTTGCCTTCATCTTTTCATGTTATACATACGCCATTCATAGTTAAATTTACAATTTAGCCTTTAGGTAGCAAAATATTCAGTGGACTCTTCCTGAATTTAAGGAGCATGGCATATAGTCAGTGATGGATACAATGACTTTTCCAACTGTTTTTCATTTGGGAGAAAGAATACAAACTTATTTTTTTAGGAGAATAGCTATACATTATTATGCACGAATATAAAGTTGTTTTGTTGTTGTATGGGAGTTAAAAGCAAAGGAGTAAGCTGTGCTCCTTATCTATTTGTTAGCTATCAGCTCCATATTTACCCACTGGCCTGCTCTGGGAAAGCGGACTGGGGTTCTTTGCCACCTGGCGCAATGTAGGTTTTGCCAGTACAGAGGGATGGGGAGATATTGCAGGAGGAAAGCACTTTGCTTTCTGGTTTCGCAGTGCTGGGCAGCAGGCTCCCATTGCATGGACAGCTTCCTCATTGCTCAGCCTCTCAGCTCCTGCAGAGTGCAGTTGCCTCATTAGTCCCAGCTTTTGCGGTGTGGGCAGCCAGCAACTTCCACTTGGGTGGTTTTACAGTGAGGGGCACTTCTCTGTGAATAGCTTTCCCAGGCATGTTAAAGCTCACATTTCCAGCAAGTTCTGCCAGCAAGGCACCACAGCAAATGCTCTGCCATTCAGCAGGTCAGGACTATGCACTGTCCTACAAGGTCTGTATCTCACCCCTGAGGAGGGGGGGAGGGCATTCTCTATGGTGTTCCCTTTCAGTTTTAATAGTAGTGACTGCTCATTATACCTATGATTCCTACATTTTAAGGTTCCTTTTACTTTCTAATAGCCAATAGCTTCTTATTGCAATCCTTTGTTATAGTTAATGATTCATCATATGAAATGTTCGCTTTTCAAATTACTCTGTGGTTTTCTTTCCAGATTAAATTCAAGGCTGTCTGACCTCACTTTCCAGGCTTTTAGACCACTACCCTGTACTTCCACTGCTTCTTACTATTGATAGGGATAGTTTAAAGCTGAGACTAATGTGGCTTTGAATATTGCTTAAAGATAAATAATTAATACTTAGGGTGGTGGAATAATAATTCTAGGGTGGGAAAGGACATTAGAAATCATTCAGTCCATTATTTCTTTATTCAGACATGAAAACTGAGACCAAAATAACTTCAAGAATGCTGTAATTTATATTTTTCCATTTTTATGTCACCATTGTCTACCATAGAGTTGATATTTAGTAAATGTAAATTGAATTGAAATGAATGAATTTACTTAGAAAACCTTCATTGAGCACTATGCTAGCTGTAGATGGAGTGATGATTTAGATAGATCTAGTTCTTCCCCTCAAACGTTTCCAGGCAAGAAGCAAATTTAAATCAGAAACGTTGGTTAAATGTAAGCCATAATTGTTTTGGCTTTTATTCCCCAACTGAACTGTGGGTTGAAATCTGAAGGTGTTTTTCTTTGTGTAGTTTTGTACTTGTATCTAAAGCTTCATAGGGTAAGGAGTCATGTGGACGTGTTTAAATTTAAGTAAGATTATAGCTGCTAGAACCTGCTATCTTCCAGAAAAAGCTTTGTATAGTTACCTTTAAAAGTTCAATGCTGAGTGAAATAAGTCAGTTGGAGAAAGACAAGTACCACATAATTTCACTGATATGTAGAATCTAATGAACAAAATAAACTAACCAGCAAAATAGAAACAGACTCATATAGAGAGCAGGTGATAGGTATTAGAGGGGATGGCAGGTTACGGGGGTGGGTTAAAAAGGTGAAAGAAGAAAAAACACCTCATAGACACAAACACGGCATGATGATTAGCAGAGGGGAGGGGGTTTGTGGGAAGTAGCAGAGGGTAAGGGAGGATAAATGATGATGGATGGAGACTTGGTGTGGTGAACACATAATAAAATATACAGGTGATGTGTTATAGAATTGTACACCTGAAATGTTTATAATTTTATTAACCAAGTAGAGGCCCAGTGTATAAAAATTTGTGCACTCGGCGTCCCTCAGCCAGGCCTGTGCCCTCTTGTAGTCTGGAACCTCTCAGGGGATGTCCATCTGCTGGCATGCCTGGCCAGCCTGGGTGAGGCACTGATGGCTGTTTCAGGCTGCCCACAGCCCCTTCAGGGATCGGGTCCCTACTGGGGTGCCTGGTCAGCCTGGGTGAGGGGCAGAGGACTGTTTCAGGCTGCCCACAGCCCCTTCAGGGTTTGGGTCCCTTATGAGGTGCCTGGCTGCAAGCAGGTATCTGGGATTTATTTAACTTCTATAATTGAAACTTTGTTGCCTTGGTCCCCCTCTGGAAGCCTGGGTTGCCCCAGGTATCTGGGGTTTGTTTATCTTCTATAATTGAAACTTTGTAGCCTTGAGTAGAGCCCAGGGCTCACAGCACCCTGGCTTCCTCCATTGCCCCGGGCAAATCCATCTCTGTGACTGCCTCCACCTTAGCTGAGTTAATTTGCATATTTGCTCCTGATTTGTTGGTGGGCGTGGCTTGTGGGTGTAACAAAGTGAGGATCAATTTTCATATTACTCTTTTATTAGATTAGATGTCATCTCAATAAACTCAATACAAAAAAAAGAAGAAGAGAAAAATGCTGAATTTTGAAAGCATACATTTATGGTTTTACTTTTCCACTTATGGGAATATTATTTTTATGAAAGAATACTCCTACTCCACTTCTTAGAATGATGACTGACCAAAAATAAGGCCATAATCTAAATCATGAAATAATTTAAATATTTATCTAATAAGATTTTAATAATAAACCTTGGCTGAATTGGCTTATGAGTCTAGATAACAATTAGAAATTTAATAAATATCTATTTTTTAGCACATCTTCATGGATATATTTCTTTGATAATGTAGTTGGTGATAACCTAGACCATTTCTTTTGTTAATGTTTATTTACCCCTGTTCCTTTAGGATGAGAGGATGTCTTTTAATTCATTATATTTTAGAAGAAAAATTTTGTTGAAATTTAATCAAACATAATATTTTAAATTCTGGACCTGGAATGAGGGGTATTATAATTTTGACATCTTCACTAGTGGTTGTGCAATTCTACATTTAATGTAAGTATCTTGACTCTAATTGTTGTAGGGATGTGTGTATCAGTACATTTCACAAAACTTGAAATAAATCCTACCTTTAAAAATAGAATTTCTGATAATATATTTTAGACAGATATATTTGTCTGAAAAAAAAAGTTTTTTTCTCATTTAGTATTTATTAGTAGATAGGCAAAGTAAAAGAGATCAATAACTAAGCAGCTCTTTAATTTCATTTCATAATTTTAAAATAAATTGAAATGCTAAGAAAAGTAAAATCTACAGAGCTCTGAGAACAAAGAAAGAAATAACACGTTAGCCAAAAAGTGGTTTTAACATACTCTTGTTTCAAATAATAGCTTCTAGAGTAATCATAATTTTATCCACTTACTTTGTGTCTAGTATATTTGAATGTACATTGATACTTAAAATGGTGACATATATTTAATATCTAGGACATCATGAATTTTTTTAAATCATGAATTCTTTTCTGTTTTCCCTTCCTGCTCTGCCTTACATTTCTGTCTATTTCCTAATGATTTCTCAGCTGTTAAATTCCTTTCCACTGACATATCTTACTCATTGCCTGTTCAGAACTTCTGCTGACCTCTACAAGGTCATGGCAGATTCAAATTCTACATGAAAACAGGAGAGTAAGGATTAGGTACATCGCTTCCATTGGTCCTTCCAGAGATCATTCCTTTCATGATGGTAGTTTAAAAAATGCTTACTGTGTTTAAAAATAATAATGTAAAAATTACTATGAGTAAAGTGTTGGAAAAGAAAAAAATTACCATAATCTATAAACAAAGAAAATCATATGCACCATTTTTATGTATTTTTATATATGTACTTTGGAGAAGTAATTAGCATTATACTTTAGAAAAATTAGTAGCATGTGGTTTTATTTTATATTTTGGAAATTTTCCCATCAGTAAGTCATCTTCAAAGATGTGATTTTCAGTAGTGTCATTGCATTTTATCATATAGAACTTTTTGTTGCTATTGTAAATGGATTCCCAAGGAATTATACAGTTTATGAAGGAGATGGGCTGCTGTCCATAGTGAATGATGGGGATATTGGGCCATGTTACATGTTTTCTGGTGAAAAAAGCAGACAGAGTCCCTGCCTATTACATTCTTTACCAACTTGAACACACTCCTCTCATGTGATTGGCCGGAAAGAATCACAAAGGAAGAGAGACAAACCTGCTTCATGAGATTGTTTCATTCAGTGAAGAATGTAAAAAATGGCTGAAACTTACTTTCCTTGCATGCTAAATGCTAAATATGGAATCCATAAGAAGAACAATGCAAATCTAAGGTGATTATATAAATAATTTATGGGGTATCCATCATTCACCTATAAAAATAAATCAATACTATATTTTTATTGTAATGCATTCAGAATGATGTAATCTTCATTTAAATGATTTTTCAATTAACCCGCCTCTCCCAATTTTTACAGTGGGTGATGGCCAGGAAAGTGACCTTCAGGCTACCACTGTGTTTGCCTTACTGTAAATAGCCATGATAATAACGACAGGTAACTTACTTCATAACGTTTAGCTTTCCGTACAATCTAAACTTCTTAGAGTAAAAATGCTCACAATACTAAATCTAATGCTAAATAGAGAGGGATTTTTCTAAGATGGAAAGGTGTTTTTTTTCCTAATCATAATGGTAGGCTGAATTTTCTCACCAGGCTTATTGCTTCCAGTGCATAATGATGTTGTCCAACAGGCATTACATGCTGCAAATCCATGGAAGTTGGTGAGTATTTCAAAGTCATCTATTTTGCATATTTTAAAATTACATACTAATATTTAGTTTTGAAAGCCTTTTTATATGAAAACATTAGTGATAATTTCTGGCCTAAGAGTTCACAAATAGATAAGATATTTTGAAAGTAAAAATTAAACACAATGTTCATTTATGTGTTCAAATGATACAACAATTGAATAATTTCAATAAATAATATTTGAAATATATTGTTTTGAAACAAGCCTCTATATTTACATACTAGAGGCCCAGTACATGAAATTCTTGTATGGGCAGAGTCCCTAGGCCTGGCCAGTGATGAGGGCTGATCTGTGGGGCTACCAGTGGGGTGATTGGGGGGGTTCCCACTGGCATCCACATTGGCTAACCTGATGCCACCCACTCACTGGATCCACCCCCTTGCTGCTGCCACTGGTTTTCTACCTCTGTGGGACGACCAGTGGGGCAATGGGGGGGGGCAATCTACTGGCACCATCTTAGCTGGCCTGGGGCCTGTGAGTTGAGTGCATCTCTGCATTGAGTGTATGCCCCCTGGTGGTCAGTGTGCATCATAGCGACTGGTCATTCCACTGTTGTTCTGCTATTCAGTCAATTTGCATATTAGGCTTTTATTATATGCTAGAGGGCCAATGCACAAAATTGGTGCAAGAGTAGGCCTTCATAGATGTGCCTGCCTCAATCCCTCTCTCGCAGCCGAAGTGGCTGCCTCAATGCTGTGACTATAGGACTGGCTTCATTCTAGAAGGATGTCCAGAAGGACATCTGGTATAATTAGCATATTACACTTTTATTATTATAAAGGATTGGCGATGTTACATTCTGAATAAGTATTTAAGCTATTTGACTACTTCCAAGCATCTTTTATTGAAGTTTACCTAGTTATTTAAATTTAACAATTGGAGTGTTTATTATTTTCTGAGGTTGTAATCAGACCTGGACTATAATTTTGGTTTAAATCTTAATCCTTAACTAGAAACCTAGTGCACAAATTTGCACACAAGTGGGGTCTGTCCGATCGGGCTTGGCCAGCAGCGGGGAGGGGCCATGGGCGGTTTTCTGGCCAGCCCCACTCTCCATCGGGGTTGGGGGACTGATCGGGGGCATGCATGGTTGGGGGGAGGTGCTGAAGGCAGTTGGCTAGCAGACCCTGACCCCAAATGGGATGAGGAGGCTGATCGGGGGCAGTGTTTGCTGGGGGCAGAGGCCCCGGGAAGTTGGCTGGCTGGCCTCACCCCTGATCCAGCCAGGGCCAGCCAGGGAGAGGGTCTACCCCCTGGTCGGGCCAGTTGACCAGCTGCAGTGCATGTCATAGCGATTGGTCATTTTGGTTGTTCCAGTCATTCCGGTCATTCTGGCATTCCAGTCTCTTGGCTCTTATATATGTAGATCATTTTGAAGGTGATGCAATTGAGGAAAAGAAATAGCACATGTGTTTGGGAGAAAGACAAAGTGAGAGAAAGGAAAAAGAAGGCAATATTTTAAAATAGAGTTTGACAGTTTACTAAGAAAAATTGTTTCCCATAAATGTTTGCAAACAACAATAACTCATGCAGAGTTTAAAAATATTATTGTACACTTATTCTCTATCATCCTTATAGTGTGCTATAATTTTAACAGAATGTACACGTTTGTTGCTTTCTGTTTGCTATAAGAGTCACTCTGGGACTAATCATTTCACAGCATAAGTGAATATCAGTTTTTAAGGCATGTGGTCAGAGTAATACATTTTTTAAAATTTGCTTTTTATCTGAAACAAGCTACAATCTCCTGTTGAAAGAGAAAAACAAAAAACAAAAGAAATAAATTTTTGCTAGTTGGATTACTATGTGAACTATAAACTTTGAAGCTTGAACAAAGTTTCAGCTTCCTTAGTTCAATGTTCTTTCTGTTACAGATGATAGTTATGGTAAGAGAGGTGACCTGACTCTCAGAAAAGCTCCTTGATTGGGAGTGAGAATCGAGGCTTTGCAGCCTTGGGCAGTTACTTCACTAATACTCCATGAAGATAAATTTGTTCTCATTATTTTGTTTATTTTAAGCCCTTATTGTATTTATAGGTCTCATAGAAGCAAGTATTTTATCACAATAATCTCGTTTATTATTTACTTATAATAATATGCATGACCAATATTTATAGATATTTTCATTTTTTGTGTTAGGTAAAATTCTCTTTAAAATCATTATTTAAAAATTCTTAAATGACTTTGGGTAAGTTCCGTAAGCTGTTAGCACTTTTATATTTTTATTGCAAAAAAAGTGATAATTATCCTCTCTCGGTTAACCTTTAACCAATATGTTGTGCACACATTGGTTCTTCTTTTATTGAAATACTGGAGGCCTGGTGAATGAAATTCAATCAGGGTCTTCCTTCTCTGGTAGCCAGCTGCTAGCTGGGGCCTTCCTTCATTCTGCACCGCCCCCTGGTGGTCAGCACATGTCATAGCAAGGAATCAAACTCCTGGTCTCTTAGTCGAATTCCTAAGGGGACACTTTGCATATCAGCCTTTTATATATATAGATTAAGTTCCTTGATGTGTCTGTATTTATGACTGGGCTGAATATTTTTTAATATCCTCCCATGAAGGCTGTATAAAGAAACTGAAAAATAGATGAAAATTAATTCTCAGATTGAAGTTGGTTATCGCTGTGAACTTTTCCTAAAATTAATTTCATCAAATGTAACTGGCAAGAAAATGGAAGAAGTTAACCCTAGGATGGAATTTTGTGGTCCCTTGACCTGAATCACCCATCACCTGGAAGACTTGTTAGAAAGCAAATTCTTGAGTATTCTAGATGTACTCTATCAGAAACTTGAATTGAGGTCAAGCTCTCTGTGTTTTAATAAACTCTACATATAATTTTGATGTATACTAACATTTCAGAATCATTGGTCCAAAGTAAAACAAAAAATAATTTAGATAGATTCATAGAAATCAATAATTTCAGTCTTGACAACAGAATTCATGCTGAGTTGGATATACATGATGTTCACTCCAGGGGAAAAGAGACTTTGTGTCAAGCCCACATAGATTGTTTATCCTAATGTTAGTGTATCACTAAAAATGTCAGAGAAACTCAGGAAAATCTTCAAGTTTTGATAGGCAAATATTAAGGTACTTAATTAAGCTGGAAAAGGTCGTTAAGGAAAATATGGCTCCTGCCAAGATGTTGGTACAGTATCAGAAACCTAATAATATGTTCTGTGCACAAATGAAAGTTAAGAAAGGGTACAGAATAGTCTAAATATTTAGCATATGTTAAAAGGTTATGATCATCTTAGAGTGCTACTCATGTTCAGCATTTGCTTTTATAAATAAAAATTTGATTTGGTACTAAAATAATGACAGTTGTGATGTTGAATTCAGTTCTTTGTGATTAAGGAAATCAAAGAAGCTACAAAGATTGCTTCATTAGAAATATGTTAAAGTTTTATATATATATATATATATATATATATATATATATATATTTTATCTTTATTGTTCAGATTATTACAGTTGTTCCTCTTTTTTCTCCCATAGCTCCCCTCCTCCCATTTCCCACCCCAACCTCTGTCCTTGCCCCCCCACTGTCCTCATCCATAGGTGTATATATTTTTTACTGGAAGCAATTGTGGTAAGAATAATTTTTCTTAGGGAAGAGAATTATAAAATATAAAATAAAATAAATTTAGTGCTGGACAAAAATATTTTCATAGTTATGATAGTTTGAACAATCATGATACCAGCATGGAAGAATGATATTGACAAATGTGTCCAAGTTTTAACATTGCTGGCAGTGTACAAGCGATTCCCAAAGTATTTTTTTAAGATATCAGAGGTAAAGGGGTGAATTTATCAGAATGACCTGAGTGTCTTCTATTAACCTATTCATGTTTTTTCAACATCTTGCATTTCCCCAACATCCATTTTGCACTGTATCCATAAAGAATACTTGCCTTAGCTTGTTAAATCTAAGATGAATTGATTTGAAGAATAACTCTTAGTTATTTGCATTGTTAACTCATCTGTAATATTCATGTATTCATCAAAGTAGGGTAGTATTATATATTATCTAAACTTTGATATCATGAGTTTCTGTAAAAATGAAGGAAGCAGAGAAACCCAACAGTCCATACTGATTTTAAAAAATCTCTTTTGTATGCAATTAAGAATTTTCTATTGATAATGGATTTCTTTCTTCTTCAAATACTTCTACTTTAAAATTTTTTCTATATCAAACCTTAAAAGATATTAAAAATGAGACTTTGAGTGTTGGAGAGGTGGGAAGGCCTGCGTTGGCCAATTAATAGATCTTTGTAAGAAAGATGCTTCTAAATATGAAGTCACCTATTGATTATTTTGAACTCAACCATTCCCCTTAATACTTTTTATTCATTATCATTAATGGAATGATGTAAGTTGGTTAATATCCAGTTTTCAAGGATGCTGCTTTTGTGATGACTGTAGCTTTCTGAATTTGAAAAGCTGGTTACATGAGAGGTGGACAGCCTTCTTAATGTGATCTTCAGTCAGCTGCTGTGGATGACTTCAGTCTTGACTTATCTCTCCCTGGCTGTCTGCTGAATACGCTGAACTTAAGGAACACAATATACTTTCAGAAATAAGATATACGCCCCTCTGTGGCAGAACACAAGAACCCTCAGAAGAAATCCAGTCAGCTGTTACATGGAGCTCCTTTAGCATCCATCATAACATTTGTCAATTTCTCATTACACATTGCTGTGATTACTTAATTAATGCCTCAAAAATATGTTTTATAAGAGCATAGTGGTTGTTTTGTTTGCTACATGTGGACTCTGACCTTCATGCCTAAGACTTAAGTGCTTAAGAAATATACGCTGGAGGTGTTCTGAAGTAGGAAACATCACCGAGAAGTGGGGGAGCAAAGATAACTTCATCCTGTGGCATAAAGTGAATTTAAGTAGAACTTAGAATGTATGGAACTAAGGGTAGTTATATAGATAGGAAGGCGGCTGCCAGATAAGCTCGGTGAGGGAAGCAGCATGGACACAGGGAACAAGGTCAACATGTCCCATGGTAAGGATGTTCTGAACTAGCTCAAGCACACAGTTCCTGCGTAGAGCAGTGGAAGATGAGTCTAAACATGTAGAGCAGATATTGATAGAGGATGTGGCTCAGTAGTGGGCTGGCGCTGGTTTGAATTGGTTCATAAGAGCCTATTATGCACATCTCTTCCCACTTATGGGAACACAGCCATGATAAGAGAATTTGCACTATAGATAAGCACAGTTAGAGCTCCTCCCAATAAATGCACAAGGAACTTAAGTAGATCACTGCATGTTAGGCTTCAAAGATGGTATTTGTTTCGAGGTTCAAGTAAGAGATAGCAGATGAAACTGAAATATTGGTAAGATTAAGAGCCACTACTTAAGCTTATCATAATGTGGAGCTATTGCAATGAATAGAAGCTAAAAATAAAGAAGCTAGTAATTTCAGTTAGAGCATAACATGGTAAAATTGATGGTTTGGGAAAATTTGCTTATTCCACCACACTTCTGCACTAATTTATTGCCTTGTTTTTGCCCCTCAAGTTTCTTCAGGTCAGTAAAACTTCCATTTTCAGCAAATAATCTTGTTTTAGGGTAACCTCAGTTCTGTAAAACACTGTGACAGAATTTTTAAATTTTATTTGCTGCTTTATTTTATATTTATATTTTTCCTTATAATAAAAGGAAATGAAATAGTCTCTTGTGTAAAATAGCACATTATAAAATATTAGATGATGTATAAAGGTATAAAAGAGAAAGTATCTATGATATATAGATGGCGAGCCATCGAAAAACATTTTTTATTCATCTTCTAAGGGTAATTCATTAATTCTAATTTCCTTTCCTATTTTATTTTTCTTTGTAGGTCTCACAACCTTTTGACAAAATAATTTGTTTTGTTTACTCTTTCTTCTCTACTAGAATGTACCAAGACAATATAAGTGCACCTATTATTTTCTTCTACTTTCAAGATTTTATTGTTTACCCTGCTTTTTAAAATATCGAGTAAATAAAATTATATAGTTCGAGATTGGCTTCATTATTTCTTTCTAAAATTTTTCCTCAGTTGTCCAAACCACCATTCAATAACTATTGCTTTGGAATGCTACTATTATATTCTGAATTTCCCTATATACTAGGGTCTGTTTCTTGTTTTATATTATTTTTATTTAATCATTCAATCAATCACTCATTTGGCAAATATTTACTGTGTACCAGGCACTGTTCTAGTTGAATGCTTTGGGGACAACAGCTCCATCCTCAATTAACTCAGTTTTGTTTTTTTTAAACTATAACTAGTTTAATTTAGCTTTACCTCAATTATCTCAGTCTAGCTTATTATAGTGAATCATATTATTTCAAAATTCTTACCAGTGAGTCTAAGATTTAAGTGGTGTGGTAGAAGTGGTAATGTGACAATGAAGACCAAGGCAGAAGAGCAAAGGAAACATGGAGAGGACCTAAGTAGGGAAAAGTGAACATTTTGATATGGGGTAAAGGCAAATTTTGTTTAAAAAATGGTTTGCTTCAGACTTGAAAGACTTCAATAGTCCTGCAAAGAAGAATCTACACTAATAAAAGCGTAATATTGAAGTTAACCATTTCTCTGGGACAGGCTAAGCCACGCCCACCAGCCAATCAGAACGGCTATATGCAAATTAGTCCAGCCAACATGGAGGCCACCACTCATGGAGCTGAGTAAATGGCAGCTTCCATTGCAGCAAGAGTGAAAGTGAAACTGCAGGCCACCCCACTCATCCTTGCTCAAGCAAAACACATGTTTGCAACAAAATAACAATCACAGAATCCTCGGGAGCTGTAGGAAACAGCAGGCCTGGCCTAACCAGTAAAAGTAACATTGTTTCATTATAGACGTCGTGAGGTGAAGCAGAGAGGAAGCTTCATTAGTAGGCCGGCTTAAAGGAACAGTGTATCAATTATAGAAGGTAAACAAACCCCAGAAACCTGCGTCCAGCCAGCCTTGCTGGGACATTGGGTCAATGGGAGCTGTGGGAAGCCTTAAAGCCTGAAAGCGCCAATCAGCCCATCACCCATGCTGGCCACAACCTAATGGGGTGAGGGACGTTCCTGGGGGGCTTGGCCAGCCTGGAGACAGCCATCAGCCCCTCATGCAGCCTGGTCAGGCATGTCAGCAGGTGGATATTCCCAGAGGAGTCTAAGACTGTGAGAGGGCACAGGCCGGGTTGAGGGACCTCCCGAGTGCACAGAGCGGCTGCAGGGTGGAACAGTGCAGAACCCAGGATCTGTGAGTGGGAAAGAGGCGGCAGGGTTGACGGCCTGCTTGGCGGCTCCCCAGTGCCCCACAAAGGGCCTGGGGAGCGGGAAAGAGGCGGTGGGGCCGGGGGCCTGCTTGGTGGCTCCTCAGCCCCTTTGAGGGGTACCGTGGAGCAGGAAAGAGGCAGCGGGGGGTCTCAACCTGCTTGCCAGCTGCCTAGGCCCTTTGACAGGCATCGGGGAGCGGGAAAGAGGCAGTGAGGGTCAGGGGCCTGCTTGGCATCTTCCCAGGCCCTTTGAGGGGCACCGGGGAGCAGGAAAGCAAGGCTGCAGGGGTTGGGGTCCTGCTTGACGGCTCCCCAGACCCCTTGGCGGCACTGGGTAGTGGGAAAGGAAGGCAGCAGGGGACCGGTGAGTGAGAAAGAGTCAGCGGCCTGCTTGGCAGCTCCCCAGGCCCTTTGGGGGGCACTGGGGAGTGGGAAAGCAAGCTCTTAGGGGCTGGGGGACTGCTTGGTGGCTCCCCAGGTTCCTTCCAGGGATCAGGGAGCAGAAACAGGCTGGCCTGACCACGAGGCGGGGTTTTCCCTGCTTCCTGGTGGCTGGAGGAAGATGGGCAGTAGGCAAGCTTGGGAGGCAGGCCGCACCCAGCCCTGGTCACAGCTCAAAAAAGAGAACAACATGCAGGGGAGGGCAAGAGTCTGAGAAATCAACATAGAGGGGGTGCCTCCAAGCCTTGATGGTGTGCCTGGGGGCAGGCCCCCAGCAGGCAGACACACACAGGAGGACTGCTCAGAGCCTCAGATGCGGCTGGGGGCAGGTCCTCAGTGGCGACACACACACACACACACACACACACACACAGGGCTCCTGGCAGACTGAGGCCATCATAAGACATCCACTGAGGGGTTCCAGACTTTGAGAGGGGGCAGGCTGGGCTGAGGGACCCCCCCCCATGCACGAATTTCGTGCACTGGGCCCCTAGTTTATATATAAACTTGTGTTAGACATAGAATTACTTTAAGTGACATGCATTTCTTTAAATTTATTGTTTTAAACATTATTTTCATTTATGTATTTGGGGAAAATAAGGTACATATAGAATGCATTCTAGTGTAACAGAATTTTAAAAATTAATAAAAATAAGTTCTTTTATTTATGAAGCATGTCATCTAGTACAAGCATGTCAAACTCAAAGGCTAACAGGGGCTAAATGAACAAGGTTTAAGTTTATGTGGGTCACAAAAACACACACAAAATCTTCCAATTTTCATAGAAACGTAGGTTTATTTTGATAGAGACATGCTGATTACAAAGGACTGAAATAAATGAGTCACTGTTAACATAAAATAATAGGACATTTTAATAAAAATTAATATTTTTTCTTGAACTTTAACTTACCAGGCACTGAATAACTGCACAAATTAATAAGCATAATGCAAATAAACCTATTTTTCTTGTTCTCCAAAAGTGAAATATTTCCTGTTGCTCACACCAAACAAATCAGTACAAGACTAATGACATGGCAATCAGCTGCTAAAATATTTGCTGCTGGTATTAGTGGAGAGGAATGGTGTGCCTATGTATAAGGTGCATAAGGGAAATGAATGCAACACGATTATAGTAATCAGTCATTAGTGAATGTTGTAGTTTGTTATTAATAATTATGTATAACAGGATATTGTAAAAATTAAGATATGAAATTTTTATTAAAACGTTTCTTACATACCGTTATATTGGTTGGGCCACAAAAATATTCATTGTGGGCTGCATGTGGCACACAGGCCATGATTTTGACATGCTTGATCTAGTAGTTAAGAAGTCAGAATGACAGACTTAAGACTATGGGTACAGTAAGCATTTAAATGGAAGTTTCATTAAAGCTCACAGGAGGGATGGGCAGGCTGTACAGAAGAGGTGAAACTTGAATTGGGTCTTCAAGTTTCCATATGAGTTCTTCAGAAAGGGGAGTGGAGTATAGAGACATTGAAAGTAAATTTCTAGAAAGAAAAGAACTTGCACAAAAATTCAGTAATAGAAAAATAAAATCACATGTGCTTGAAGAACGGCCAGTTACCTGATACTTCTAAATAGTTTTGTTGTGTAAGTTGGGGCTAAAAATTATCAATTTGGGCCAATTCTTAGAAGATTATGTATGGAAGACTCTGTTGGCTACATACACAATAGATACTGCAACATGTTTTGCTTACAAATGAAACCCCAATTTTTTTACATCAATGATAAGCCCAATTTCCAAGACTTCTGGAGTGGTCAGATTACATAATTTTTACGTATGTTATTTATTTGAAGAACTATATGCTAGTATCTATTCCAAGCCAGGCTCAATTCTAGACACTGGAAACAAAATAATAGAAAAAGCAAAACAGACACAATTTCAAACCTGGATAAGCTTAATTCTAATGGAGGAAAGGGAGGATATTCAACACAACAACAAGCATGTAAAATATATAGCATGTTACACAAGTAACATGGGGGCAAAACAAGTAGGAACAGCGTTTCATTCAAGTAGGATTGTCATGGAGAACCTCATTATTGGAGCAAAAATTTAGAGGTGAGGAAGCATTCTATTAATTTATGGGGAGATAGAATTCATACAGAAGTAACAAAGTACTAATATCCTGAGTCATAATTGTGCCTAGTGTGTTTAAGGAAAATCAAGCACAGTAAGAAAAATGGTCAGAGAGAAATTCAGAGAGTACTTGAATCCTGTAGGCACTTTATTCTGTATGAGATTAGAAGCCACTGGAAATTTTGAGCAGAGAAATGACAAGCTCTGACATGACTTTTAACAGGCTCTTTCCGACTGTTGTGTTGATAACAGCCTCTAAGGAAACAAGATTGATGGCTTAGCAGCAAGTTATGAGGTTATTAGAGTCATCCAGGTGAAACATGTTAAAGGCTCCTACCAGGGTGGTAGCAAGGAAGGTGGAGATAACAGTGGTCAGAATCTGGGTATGTTGTGTTTTAAAAGATAGAGAAATTGCTACGTGAGAGATAGCAAATGGGGTGTGAGAATAACATAGGAGTTGAAGAAAACTACAAGAGTTTGTCCTACCCTAATGATAGGATGTTATGATAATTGAGAAACGTGAAAGGGAGAGATTTGGGAAAAAGTGATTTTAATTATTTTTATTATTTGTTTATTTTTGTAAGGTGAAAAAATCAGGAATTGGGGTTGGAACTTGTGTAATATTTGAAAAGCTTACTAACGTTCATATAGAGTTGTTAAAATGACATTTGAATGTAGGTGGGAAGAAATACTGACTGCAGATATTTATTTGGGTGCTCTCAACATAAACACAGTTTCAAAGCATTGATACCAACAAAGATTGTTAAAAGACTAGAGTTAGATAGGGGTTGAGAAAAAATACAAAGCTTAGTTTTGGGCATTCACATGTTAAGTGTTCAAGCTGGAAAAGGGGGTTAGCAAAGGAGACTAAGAAGGAACAGCCAGCGAGATGGAAAGAAAACCATGAGAGTAGAGTGTTCAAGATGCCAAGTGAAGGAAGTTTCAAAGAGGATAGATTAACTATTTCAAATATATGCTATAGTAAAAATTAAAAGAGAACTGAAAATGACAATTGGATTTGGAGATGTGGAGATCATTGGTGAACTTGGCAAAAGAATTTTAGTGGAATGGTGGAAATTAAAATTTGGTTTAATTGAGGTCAAGAGAAAATAGACATATTGAAAATTGTTATACACTAGAGGCCTGGGTGCATGAAATTTGTGCACAGGAGGGGGGTCCCTCAGCTTGGCCTGCACCCTCTCCAATCCAGGGCCCCTCGGAGGATGTCCAACTGCTAGTTTAGGCCCCATCCCACAGTCAGACATCCCTCTCACAATCCAGGACCACTGGCTCCTAACCACTCGCCTGCCTGCCTGATTGCCCCTAACCACTCTACCTGCCTGCCTGATTGCCCCTGACTGCCCCCTTGTTGGCCTGGTCACCCCCTAACTGTCTAGAAGAAAGTCAGACATCTGAAAGATGTCTGGTCAATCTGGTCTAATTAGCATGTTACCCTTTTATTAGTATAGACTAGAGGCCCAGTGCATGAAATTTGTGCATGGGGGGGGGTCCCTCAGCCCAGCCTGCACCCTCTCCAATCCAGGAGCCCTTTGGGGATGTCCGACTACTGGTTTAGGCCCCATCCCAATCAGGCCTAACTGGCAGTCGGACATCCCTCTCACAATCTTGGACCACTGGCTCCTAACTGCTTGCCTGTCTGCTTGCCTGATCACACCTAACCCCTCTGCTTGCCTGCCTGATCTCCCCTAACTGCTCCCCTACTGGCCTGATCACCTCTAAGCACCTCTGCCTGGTGGCCTCATTGCCCCCTAACTGCTCTCCTGCTGGCCTTATCACCCCCTAACTGCTCCCCTGCCAGCCTGATTGCTCCTAACTGCTCCCCTGCTTCAGCCTCCGCCACCATGACTTTGTCTAGAAGGATGTCCAGAATGATGTCTGGAAGGTCGTTCAGTGTAATTAGCATAGTATGATTTTATTAGTATAGATAAGTCATTCCTTTGAGGAATTAGGCTATGGGAGTAAAGGACTGATTTTAAAAAACTAAGAGAGAAATGACAGCATGTTTACTTGATGACTGGAAATAACAGGAGCAATAATATTTGATGGGTGAAATAGAAGGACATATTATTCTAGACAAAGATTTGTAGAAACATTCAGTCTTGAAACTTATAGGGAAAAGATGTGGTGATGGAACCTTATAGAAATTTTCTATTGCTTGCTTCAGGTTTCTCAGAGTAATATGAAGCAAGGTCATGAGCTGAAAGTGAAGATGTGCTGTGGCTGTATGGAGACTTAAGTAGAGGAGAATGTAAGAACTAGTCTTTGATGGGTAATGGGGCATGGCTGGACCAGAAAAGATGCTGGGCTGCATGAAAGCTATCTTGCCTTCTTTCCTGCATGGATTGTAGGTGCAGTGCTGAAGACACAGTAGCAATCTTGCAATCAAAGCACAAGAATTATGAGGACAAAAGTTTTTGTGAGTAAATGGAAACAACCTTTAATCTGTTGTGCCATTTTTGGACCATTCCAGCTGTTCTTCGCTTACTTCTGAACTTCATAGTATATGAGGAAAATTAAATGTCTATTTGGTTAATCCTTGATTGTCAGATCTTTGTACACATGCTCCTGAAAGCTAGCTTAATGTATACCACAGGCTTGAAATTATTTTTTAGATAAAGGAAGTTACTGAAGTTTTTGAAAAAGAATGTGATTTGTACTAAGGTTTAGAAGATCACTTTGGTATGGCAGATGGATTTTCCCAAATTATACATTATCTCTATTTCTGGATAACACCAGCTTGGCTTAGTGTCAAAAGCTATTTGCTACCTCTATAAAATTTACTGATGCTTTCTGGCCCGAAGGATAGTTTTTTAATCAAAGCTCTTTGAAATATGATGTTAATAGGTTTTTTTTTTCTGTTGTGAAATTATTAGGTGAATATAATGACATCAAAGATTGTCTGAAAATAAATTGCTGTAAGTCTTCAAATTTATAAAAGTGGACATTAGGTTTCCACTGTGAATTCTGGACACCCTCATAATGCCCTTATGTAGGTAGATAACTGTCAGAGTGAAGATTGGCCTTCAAATATAATGAGAAAAATGGGGGGAAAAGAGAAAAAAATTCATGGACACTGACAACAGTGTGATGATTGCCAGGGGCAGAGTGGGTGTGGGGAAGATGAGAAGGGCATAGGGAAAATCAATGGTGATGGAAGGAGACCTGACTTGGAGTGGTGAACACAATATAGTGTACATATGATGTGTTGTAGAAATATGCACCTGAAACTTGTATAATTTTGTTAACCAGAGTCACCCTAATGAAGTCAATGAAAAGGAGAAAATAAATAAAATAAAACAAATGAAATGTGAAAAATACAATAAAAGTTCTATTTTATTATTCAAGGCCCTATCGTCATTTTGAATTGATCAATATGTAAATTATTTTAATAATAATTTCTTTAAAATTCTGTCAGATATTTTTCTATTTAGGGGCACATGTGAACAAATGTACATGATGGTATTCTGGGTATCCCTGAAAAATTCATGCAAACATTGCAAATTTTCCCAGAAGATCAGTTTCATGGCAATAGATTAAACATGCTATTCTGTTTAAAATCTCTACAATTCATTAAGTGGCAAAATATAAACTCATTATTTTGAAGATACAAGAAAAAGACTAAAGAAAGGAGCTTTCTAAAGCTAAATCCTAAGGTGACTATCTTATTTCATTGACTCTTTTACTCATTTATGCCAGTATATCTCTTTCTTTATGCCTGGTATTGGGCTAGGTAAAGAGAATAAAATAGCAGATAAGAAAAACAGGTGATGTAAACAGAAAGCAAACTGATTTTATTAAAGAAAGGAGGAGAACTAAATTTATTGAGCACATTCTATGTGCCAATCACTATGGACCAGACTTTTGATATATATTTTACACACTAATTACTTTGTGTGTATAATGCAGGGCTGTCAGTTGAAGTGTCACCAATAACTGAATATCTTTGTTTGAAAACAGTTGAAAGGATTTGGAAATAAATATGAAAGAGAAGACTCTTGTGGAAAAGTCAACAGTGAATTCTATTTGAAGTATATTCATGCAGCCTAACTGTTGCAGCCTCTGGAAATTTCAGTGGGATGAAACTTCATTCTAGATGTTTCCATTAGCTATTACACAATGAACATTTAAGAAAGTATTGCCAATGTTATCACCAATAAAGGTTTAATCTCCAACATTTATAGGGAACTCATACAACTTAAGAAAAAGAAGATAAACAATCCAATCAAAAAATGGGCAAAGGACCTAAATAGACACTTTTCAAAAGAGGACATTCAGAAAGCCAAGAGACATATGAAAACATGCTCAAAGTCACTAATCATCCCAGAGATGCAAATCAAAACAACAATGAGGTGCCATCTTACACCTGTCAGAATGGCTTTCATCAACAAATCGACAAATGACAAGTGCTGGAGAGGATGTGGAGAAAAAGGAACCCTTGTGCACTGCTGGTGGGAATGCAGACTGGTGCAGCCACTATGGAAGACAGTATGGCACTTCCTCAAAAATTTAAAAATGGTACTGCCATTTGACCCAGTGATCCCACTTCTAGAAATATATCACAAGGAACCAGAAACACCAATCAGAAAGGATATATGCACCCCTATGTCCATAGTAGCACAATTCACCTTAGCGAGGATTTGGAAACAGCCTAAGTGCCCATCAATAGATGAATGGATTAGAAAACTGTGGTACATCTACACAATGGAATACTATGCTGCTATAAAAAAGAAGGAATTCTTGCCATTTGCAAGAGCATGGATGGAATTAGAGAGCATTATGCTAAGTGAAATAAGCCAGTCAATGAAAGAAAAATACCACATGTCCTCACTCATTTATGGATAATAAAGACCATTATAAACTGATAAACAAAAATGGATACCAAAGCAGAGCAACATCAAACAGACTGTCAAACTAGAACAGGAAGGCTGGGGAGGGTTGGGGGGTGGGGGGTAAGAGATCAACCAAAGAACTTTTATGCATCCATATAAGCATAACAAATGGACACAAAACACTGGGGGGTAGGGGAGGCTGGGGAAAGGTCAAGGGGGGAAAAAAAGACATACGTACTACTCTTTGTAATATTTTAAGCAATAAAAAAAAGTGCAAATTGATACGTACAAAAGAGCCATGGGGGTGTGAAGTACAGCATAAGGAACGTAGTCAATGATATTATAGTAACTATGTATAGTGTCAGGTGGGTACTGGAAATATAGGAGGAATTGCTTTGTAAACTATGTGATTGACCACTGTGCTGTACATCTGGAACCAATACAAAATAATATTACATGTAAACTGTAATCTTAACTAATAAAAGCATAATATTGAAAAAAAAAAGAGAAAGTATTGGCATTAAACTAAAACTGGAGCCTGGCTAGCATGGCTCAGTGCCTGAGCATCGATCTATGAACCAGGAGGTCACAGTTCAATTCCTGGTCAGGGCATATGCCTGGGTTGTGGGCTTGATTCCCAGTGTGGGGTATGCAGGAGGCAGCTAATTGATGATTCTCTCTCATCATTGATGTTTCTTCCTCTTTCTTCCTCTCTCTTCCTTTCTGAGATCAATTAAAAAAATATATATTTTAAAATGGATATAAGATGTAAATGGCACGGAGTTCTTTATACTTAAAATGTCATAGTAATTACTACAGGATAAATTATGGTGTGTGAGTGTGTTGTTTTCCTTAATGAAGTTGATTACTTAGTTTGTAGACTATACTAGCTTCCATAATGTCATTTTCTTTAACTTTCCTTTGCTTGGCTTCTTAATTTTCTCTGTTTTCTACCACTTTTTTCTTCAGAAAGTCCTTCAAAATTTTAATGAAGAAGACAGTTGAAGTTAGGAACTAAAATAAGTATTTTGTTGATGTCATGTTCCAAGTGCCTAAATAACATATATATGGAAACTTGCTATAGTTAAATAGATTTTGTTTGTTTGTTTTTCTCAATCTCCTAGCTTTTGCATTGTTTCTATTTTAGAAGGCATATCGTGTCATATGATATTATGAAAGAACCCACTTAAAGGGTAATACAAACCTTTTCAGTAACACTTTGCTTTTCAGTAATTTCAATATTTTTAACCAAGAAGAAGAGTATTAATTTTATTAACAAAGATATATACATAAATTTTTTTAAAGTCCTGAAAACAAATGATTAATATACACCTTTTTAATCTTCTGCTAAACCCACTTGGGTGATAAGCATAAATTTCAAGCAATGTTAGATTTTTTAAAGAAACAATACTAAAGTATCAGTTTAGTTATTATGCCACTGAATTAACCTCTGTTTTTATGTTCACGATCTTCAACCTCTATGGACTCACACCTAAGTGACCCGAGAGTGGTTTTTCTTTTATGGAAGAACTTTAAAGCTCATTACCTTGACTAGAAAGAAAGGGAATTTCCTAAAGGTGCTTGCCAATAAAATATTTCCTAACCAATTTTCAGGTGGAGTGATGTGGAAGAAAAAAATAAAAAACCACTACAGAAAAGTAGATGATAGATAATACACTTGCACATGGATAGATCAAATTTCATCAAACTCAGAGACCTGAGTGTTTTCCATGACACAAGAAGCTCCAAAAAGGGTCTTTGTTTTCATTAAACAACTCATAGCTGATATTTTTTCCACTGACAACAACTGCTGCTCTGAGAAATTTTGATTTTTTGTTTTCATTTCTGTAAAATAATTTGGAAAATATGATATTGAAGTTTTATGCACTTATTGTTTAAAAGAAAACATATACTTTAACTAGAAGCAGTTAAAGTTGCAGTGTGCCCTTAGCAAGGTACTTTTATTGTGAATCAATTAGTGTCATAAATTAGTAATTTATATCAGAATTTGTAATGAGTTTACTGGTATTACATTTAGATGTTTCATGAGTATCTGTACCTAACAGATTTTGAATATAGTAGTAATATTATCTATATATCTATATACTATCTATATCTATATGTCTATCTATCTATCTATCATCTATCTATCTATCTATCTATCTATCTATCTATCTATCAATCTATCTATACACACACACACACACTAGGGGCCCGGTGCATGAAATTCGTGCACAGGGGGATGGGGGGGAAGGGTGGGGGTCCTTCAGCCCAACCTGCCCCCTCTCACAGTCCAGAACCCTTCAGTGGATCTCCTATGATGCCCTAGTCTGCAGTCTGGCAGGCACCTTGTGTGTGTGTGTTCCCACTGGGGTCCTGCCCCCAACTGCATCTGAGGCTCAGAGCAGTCCTCCTGTGTGTGTCTGCCTGCTGGGGGCCTGCCCCCAGGCACACCATCGAGGCTTGGAGCAGGCACCCCCCTGTGTTGATCTCTCAGACTCCTACCCTCCCCTGCATGTTGTTCTCTTTTTTGAGCTGTGGTCAGGGCTGGGTGCTGCCTGCCTCTCAAGCTTGCCTACTGCCCATCTTCCTCCAGCCACCAAAAAGCTGGGAAAACCCCGCCTCATGGTCAGGCCAGCCTTTTCCTGCTCCCTGATCCCGGCAAGGGGACTAGAGAGCAGCCAAGCAGGCGACCTTGCACTCTACTGGATCTTAGGATGGTCTCAAGCTCACGGGAAAGTTGGGGAGAAGAGCTTTCAGTGTAAGGAAGCTTCCGGCCTGGGGGAGGCTGGCATCTGAATGGGATCCCACAGCCTTCCTGTCACCTGGCCCAGTCGGCCTGGGCAGAACCTAGGGGGAAGGGTGAGGAGGACAGTCAGCCAGCAGGACAGACCCGAGGGAAATGGGGTCAAAGCAGCCCCTCCCCCCACCATTTCTGGCCCTTTCCTCTCGAAGGGGCAGCAGGAAGTGAGGAGAGAGGGCTGGGGTGGGAGGCGGGAACAAGTAGGAGGGGATGGGGTTTATCATGTCGCCTGTGGGCTACCCACTGGGCAGCAGCAGACTGGGGAGGCTCTAACCTCTGGAGCCGAGGACTCCGTACAGGTGAGCCCAGCAGACGGCTGGTCCACACCCACATAGGTGTGCTCTCCACTGTGTTCCCTCCCTCCTCCCTTCTTGTGAGTGGGAATGGGCTGGTGATGCGAACCCAGCCCTTCAGGAGCTGAGCACGGGTGGGGAGCGGATCTGGGAAGAGGCAAAGGGTCTCGCTCCAGTCCAGCTGCGAGCCCGCTACCAGCAGGAGGATGGGCTCAGGACACCAGTGGAGGCCTGGGGGGCCCCTCTGGCCGGGCCAGCATCTCTGCGATCCCACCAGGACCTCCTGCAAGGGTGGCTGCCACCTCCTCGGGGCTGAAAGGAAGCCCACAGACCCCCATCTTCATCTTCTGAGACTGGGCAGAAGGGGTCAGGAGTCCAGGGCTGGCCCGTCCCTGATGCATGTCACTGGAAGGGGGGTGCTCTATCCAGAGGGCCCGCTGGCCTTATAGGCCCTCAACCCACTGGCCTAGTTGAGACCCACTGCTCATGTTGCCAAGACAACTGCTGCCTCAGCCCAGCCCAGAAAGGACTAAGAGGCGGGCACTCGGCCCCCTTCCCCCATCAAGCAGGGGCGGGGGTTCCCATCCCGGCAAGGGGACTGGGGAGCAGCCAAGAGGTGGTGGGTGCCAGCTGCCTGGCCACCGGCCCACGCCACCTTCTTCCTGCTCCCTGATCTCAGATCCCCGCAAGGGGACTGAGAAGCGGCCAAGCGCTGCCTTGTCACCCGCTCTGTGGCTGCTGGCCACCATCTTGACTGGGCTAATTTGCATACAGCCACTCTGATTGGCTAGTGGGCATGGCTTTGGCTGGTGGGTGTGGCTTAGGCATCCTGGAGAAATGGTTAATTTCAATATTACGCTTTTATTAGCGTGTATACACACACACACACACACACACACACACACACTAGGGGCCCAGTGCACAAAAATTTGTGCACTCGGGGGGTCCCTCAGCCTGGCCTGTGCCCTCTCACAGTCTGGGACCCCTTGGGGGTGTCCACCTGCTGGCATGCCTTTCCAGCTTGGGTGAGGGGCTGATGGCTGTTTGCAGGCTGGCCAAGACCCCCAGTGGGAACCTTCATCCCATGGGAGTGTGGCCAGCCTGGGTGAGGGGCTGAGGGCCATTTTCAGGCTGCCCACAGCTCCCATTGACCCAATGTCCCATCGAGACTAGCTGGAATCAGGTTTCTGGGGTTTATTTATCTTCTATAATTGAAACTTTGTTGCCTTGAGTTGAGCTCTAAGCAGGCAAGAAAGCCTCCTGTTTGCTTCAGCTCTGTGGCTTCTATAATTGAAACATTGTTGCCTTGAGCAGAGGCCCAGCCAGCCATTGCTGGTGCAACAAAAGCCTCCTGTTTGCTCCAGCTCCATGGCTGCCAGCCGCCATCTTGGCTGAGTTAATTTGCATACAACCACTCTGATTGGTTGGTAGGCGTGACTTAGGTGTAAGGGAGTGGGGGTCAATTTACATATTACTCTTTTATTAATTAGATATATATTTGTAGTAACCCCATTTTAAAGAGACAGTGGGTCTTGAGAAATTATTTTGAGGCAAGATTTAATTTGTGAGAAACATAGAAGAGATTTAATCTATAACAAAATGGCAGTTTTAGGTAGATGATTTTTTAAAAAACTAACAAGTAGTATACATTCCTGTATACATTGATTTCTTGGTTTATAAAATGGGGCTTGACAAAGGGGAGAGCTGGAGGTATTACTTGAGCTTATTGTCTGTTTTTACAGAATTATAAATTTCTGAGCGACAGTTTAAACTGAGCATAAATTTGTGTTTTTTCATAGATCTCTATGTTTATAAATTGGTTATTGGACAGCTTATTGCTCTCATGAAATACTTATTTTCCTTCCCAAATGGATAAACAGAGTTTTTTATAGCTATAATTAAGATTGTTATTGCTAGAAAACCAATTTTAAATCATGTTTCATTTAGCTTTTTAACAATTGGTAAATTTATAAATAAGTAAAATTTAGACAAGCAAGTTAATTAATAACCATGATCTTCTCCCACCCACTTTCTACTCCCCCAACCTATTTCTGCAATTTTTGCAATGTCATTAGAAAAGTGAAATGCTCTAAAAAAGCTTTGAGTTTTTTTTTTTTTTTTTAGTTTTATATCTCCATTACCATTTTGGTAAAATAATATGATAAAATGCCCTGGATTATTTTGCCAGGTGGGTATTTATTGTTCAAAAGAAAATAATATATGCAGCAATTAACATTTTTCAAGTGTTGTCAAAAAAGAAAAGAAAGAAGCCAAAATTTCTAGACTCAGCAACTTAAAACTTTAATAACTGGATCGTATAATCGAGGGACTGTTTAGTAGCTTTTCTCTAAAGGTGTTTATCAATCTAGACATGTATTCCAAAATTTCAGGGCAGACATTATCTTTTTGAGACAGTATTATTTATTTTGCATGTAACTGTGCTGAATAAAATGAATAGGAGATATTATAGAGAAAGAAGAATCTAAAAAGTAGAGAAAATACTACTCATGAGTAGAGAAAAAAAGATAAAGTTGGGATATTATGGAAGAAGCAATAAAATAAGTACATATGTGCCAGAAGCCGACCATTGCTTTAATAATAGAGAGCTGTGGACAGGGAGTTCGGACGGCTGGTCAACCTTAATTGCTCTAAAGGGTCAGAGCTAATTACTAGATATTGGTAGTTGAAGAAGCCCCCACCGGTTAGTCCTAAATTCACTGATTGGCTTTTATTGTAGTTTCCTGCCTTGGAGATATGGGTGTATCCTATAATCTTAATCTTAATAAAAGGGATGGAAAAGCCAGAGCGAGTAGTAGTCCTCCCACTAGAGTTGGACTACCTCCTGGCCCCCATTTCCCAAACTAAATGTTTTCTAAGTCTCTTTTCATTTGTGTGCGGCCTTCTCCAGAACCCGAACCCTGAACCAGAACCCTGAATCACACGGGGTGTGAAAGGGGCTTCCACATTTGGTGCCTGACTGAGGGACGTCTGGAGGAGATGATATTTTTTGCCTAGAGTGAAGGAGGAAAAATACACCGAGAAAAGGTGTGGAAAATTCACCGAGAAAAAGGTGAGGGAGGTTCATCGCACACAAAGCCCACGGACTAACTGCAGAGTCACGATCTGTAAGTAGGGTGGGAACGTCTTTTCAGCCAGGCTAATGGGGAAGAATTAGGATTTCGGTTTGTATGTTTAAGAATTTGAAAGTTTTAGAAGGTATTTTATTAAAATTTCTGATTTTCCATGGGGAACATAATAATTGCATGTGCTGAAGCCTCAGAGGTTGAGAAGGAGCCTCCTCTCCTGATTCCTTCCAAACCTCCTAGAGAGGAACAGGAAGAAAACTTAGAGGAGAGGTCTTTATGGCCCCCTCCACCTCCATGTCCTAATCCTGAAACAGTTAATTTGCCACCGATAAAATCATCAATACAGAGAGCCATCAGAGAGGGAATAAAGGACATGTTGGTGGAAGAAAGGGTTGTTTTTCCTGCTATACAAGTAGCTGACTCACAGCTTCCAAATCAGATAACAAGACAACATGAAAAAATTGATTTCAAAGTGATAAAAGCCTTGCAAGAAAGTGTTGTTCAAAACAGTCCAACGGTTCCTTTACAGGAGAAATTGTGAATAATATTTCTGAAGCATTCTCAACTCCCTATGATTGGTATTCTTTGGCTCGTGCAACTCTGGACGGAGGAGATTATTTACCATGGAAGGGAGAATATTTGGAGAAATGTTAGGAACAAGCCCATGCAAATGGAGGACCGAATGCTCAAATACTGCCTTTACCTTATGTTCAGCAAGGTGAGGCAATAAATAGGAAAAGAGGATTGCAAAGACTTGGAAGCTCAGGCATCTATTGGATACATGAAATTAGCAAAACCCGTCTTATGATTAATTTAAGAATAGAAGGAAAACATTTTAGGGGTCTAGTGGACACTGGAGCGGATGTTAGTGTTATCAGTAAAGAATTCTGGCCTCCAAGTTGGTCCACGACAAAAGCTATGGGCTTAGGTAAGGTGGTAGGAGTTCCTGATGGCATACAATGTAGTGCTGCAGAGTTAAGATGGCAAGATGAGGAAGGACAGACAGGATGGTTTCAGCCCTCTGCTATCTCTGGAATTGCAGTCAACTTATGGGACTGGGGTCCAGTGTGGAGAGTCCTTCGTCCTGGGAAACGGGATGCGGCTAGAAAGGGGTCCGCCCCCAAGCCCTTCCTGCAGCACAAGTTCGTGTGGAACCTGGCACTAAACCATTCGTAGATGACCTGCTTCTGGGTCGGAGTTTCGTAGGTAGCAGAGCAGCTCCCTTACTGCGGTCTATTGAACATATGGGCATCATTTAACATTTATAATTTAGTAAAATATTAGTTTGGATATAGTTAACATTCAGAAAGTATTTATTTACCTAAATTTATAATAGTTTCCAAAAAGCATTGTATTAACTATTTACCAATGCAGGAAAATGTGTTTTATAAAAGGAATTATATAAAAACCGATGTAGCCACTTGAGAGATCATAATTTGGAACTAAAACATGATTTAAAAGATACTGCAAGTAATAAATAATAATAAGCTAAATACAGAGTAAGGATAGGGAAGTCAGTTATGAAAATTAAGTGCTAAAGATACTTAGTACAAAATCTGTGCAAAATTATAAAGCATGTTGGTTAAGAATGTGGCTTCAGAGTCAGACTGCTTACCTTTCAAATACAGACCTCATCACTTAGAGTCTGTGTAATATTGCACAACTCTCTGTACCTCACTTCCTCACTTGAAAAATAAGGATGACAAATTAAAGACTCAAACTCAAATGTGTATTGTGTGTGTGATTGCATATGTGTGTGGTTATATATGAATATATCTTTGTATGATAGTGTTATTGTATATATGTAATTGCATATGTGATAATGCATGTGATTATGTATAAGTGCTTTCATATGTGTATGTGAATATGTACTGTATATATGTGTGTATATGCTTGCATATGTGTTTGAAACTGTGCGTGTAGTTATGTGTACATCTTTGCATATATACATATGTAATTGAATATATGCCTGTGATTGTATACATATATACACTTGTGTATATATCTATATATATGCATGCATATGTAATTTGAGTACATAAATATGTGTCAAATAACTTGGACTACTTGACACATAGTTGGCCCTCCATGGAAGTAAATTATAATATAAACAGTGATTGCATTGAAAGGCATGAAGGAAAAGGAGGAAGGGCAGAGAATAACTTTCCAAAGTTATAAATTTTCCCATATTTTACTGTAGAAGAAGTTGAGTGAAATTAGTACTGTTTGTTTGTGTTCTGAAGGATGAGGACCAGCTAGGAAGATTAATGGTGAAGGAGTAATTTAGGAGTTACTAAAAAGAGAACAAAGGGGCACAAGGTAATACTTCAGAAGGTGGTGAATTTTAATCTCAGATTATAAGCAATTAATAAATCCATAAATAAGAAAGTTATTTAGATTTCTAAAATATTTGCTGGATTTGATTTCGGATCCTTCATTATGACTTTATAATGTGATTTTTAAAGGAGGGAGCTTTTCTGCTGTATGCTAATGCATTTCTATGGGTCCATGTGTTCACATTCCAAAAGCATTTCAGTTATATGGACTTACTGCAAAGTTTATGAAAATTGTCAACAGTGTTTTAGAATTTTATTTATTGTTTGTTTGTTTTTCTTCTGATAGCCATTACAGGTTAGCATATTTTAGAAGCAAGATTATGTGAATTTATTTTGCTAGCTTGTGAGCTGTAGAATTAACCCTGGACAGAATTTATTAAATGTTTACACTAAAATAATTTTTGTCACTAGAAGAAGGGCAAATATGTGAATGGTGACACATGATTGGTAAATACCTTTATTTCTTTTGTTTGTTGCTAACTCTGCATATTAAATATTATCTAGATTCTGGATGCAGAAGCATGGTTTTTGTCATATAAAAAGGCATCCCATTATGCTTTTCTCATACAATTTTCTCTTACCTATGCTAATGCAGATCACAGGATAAACACTCTCCTTCATAGCAAACCTATAAAGAGATTCAAATAAATTCAATAGGTATAATCACTGAAAGGAGATAACAAAGTTTATATTTACTAAATTTAATTTTCTAAAATATATTAAATTCTTTGACTGATTAACTAACATATTAGTATCTGATAGGTAGTATTCTCTAATCTTTTAGTTGAAGACAAAGTGCATGAAATTTGTTTACTGGAGAGGGGGTGTCCCTCAGCCCAGCCTGCACCCTCTCCAATCTGGGACCCCTAGGGGGATGTTTGACTGATGATTGGGCCTAAACCGGCAGTCAGATATCCCTTTCACAATCTGGGACTTCTGGCTCCCAACTGCTCGCCTGCCTGCCTAATTTCTCCTAACTACTTATGCCTGCCAGCCTGATCACCCCCTAAGCATTCATCTGCCAGCCAGATCAGCACCTAACCACTCCCCTTCCAGGTTGCCCCCAACTGCCCTCCCATTTTGGCCTAGTTGTTCCCAGCTGCCCTCCCCTGCTGGCCTGGTCACACCCAACTGCCCTCCCCTGCTGACCTGATCGCCCACAACTGCCCTCCCCTGCCAGCCATCTTGTGGTAGGTATCTTGTGACCACATGGGGGCGGCCATCTTGTGTGAGGGTTTGATGGTCAATTTTCATATTACCTCTTTATTATATAGAATCTTTTTTTTTTTTTTTAAGAACACAAAGTATTTCTGAAAGTTACCTCAGGTCCATATCATTTTCATAAAATTTGGCAATTGGGAAGCATTAATATTTTCATGTTACAGCTATTAACATGAATGACTTGTTCAAGGTTAGATAGTGAATCAGCAGAATTGGTGATTTGGACTGGAAAATTATATGACATTCTGAATTAAAAATATATTTTCCTGAGAAGACTAGTAAGTGAAAATAATTTATTCAGATATACTTACTATAACTTGTACTAAACATAACTTTTATATTCCTTTATAATTTTATCCATATGTGGAAAAGTATTGCCTAGAGATTTCAGAACCATCAAGTTATTTTTAATTGAATTTTTTCATTTTAATCTCTTAACACTCAGAAAAACATATTCCTTATGGCATTTGCCAGAGACACCAGAATGAAAGTCAAGTTCTAATTCATTAATTTCAAAGGCACCAGTGTCCTCTGAAATATTTAGGAAGATATATTTGCCTCTTCTATTTTAGACAATCAACTTCTAACCACCATTACAATTGAGGCTTACCTAAAGAAGTGTTCTTTTATATTGCTTTACTTAATCTACCTAGCAGGTTGAAAGTTCAGGCTGATATGCATAAAATGAATCAAAGGTAATTCAGTACACAAATCACTTATTATCATTGTCTGTCATGGTAATTCCCTTAGAATCTTATCATTAATGCCAGGGAGTATTAAAGGAGCATTGAATGTCAAAATCTAGAGGTATAAAGAACATGAGAGGCAGGGCTTCCCCTAAGTGGGCTTATGCCTCATTTAGAGAATGAGAAGACATATTTGAAAATATAGCTTACATAATGAGCTAGGATATGCTAAGTACTAAATAAGTGGTAGAGACAATGAAGGTCATTGGAATTTAGTAGTGAGAGGCTAAGAAAAATGGAAGTAATTGGGAAAAGTTTCATTTAAAAAGTAGGAATAAATTGGTCCTCAAAGGAAAAGTATGACCTACAGCAGAATTGACAAGTAGATTTCAATTTGTTTGAGAATTTCAATTAATAGATAATGGCTTCCCAATCAAAATTAAAGATTGTGAGACTATCTCATTCACTATATCAAAATATCACCTTTAGTGATAAGAAAATTAAATGCAGAATATACATCTTCTTTGAAGCCAAAATGTGATTTCTATGCCTTTTCCCTTAAACATTAAGCCTCAGGTCCTGCATATGGAGAGACCAAGTTAACAGAATAGATCCTTTT
>PVJC01018042.1:0-31785 GCA_004026665.1 Murina feae | reverse complement strand
TAAGAGATCAACCAAAGGACTTTTATGCATGCATATAAGCATAACCAATAGACACAAAACACTGGGGGGTAGGGGAGGCCGGGGGAAGGGCAAGGGAAAAAAAAGAGATATATGTACAAATCTTTGTAATACTTTATGCAATAAAAAAAATGTGAAAAAGAATTCATAGGTAAATAGCCATGTGACCTCCAAAAGCTTACCATGTAGTTTTAGGAATCAGAAATATAACCAAATAACCTGGACACAGGGTTTGTAGCCATTAAGTGCAGAAAAGGATGAATAAAGAAGGTGTTGCATGAAAAGAGATGAAGCCTGACTTAATTCTGATTGGGGGACTGGGGGGTGGTGTACTTTACAGAGACAGTATTACTATTGCTGAGCTTTGAAGAGTGGGTAGGAATTCAAAACAGAAAAAGGAGAAGAATATTTGAAGCACAAAGCTACTAAATTCCACTTCTGTGACTCCTATTTTGGTAAATTAGAGTCCACCATCCTGGCAACTGCTAAAACTTAAAACTTCAGGGTACCTTAATGTTCTTCCACATGCTCTTCAGTCCATGGTCTTGACCTTCCATTCTCATTGCCACTGCTCTAGTTTGTGCCCTTATTACCTTTTCACTGGCCTGCTATAATAACCTCCTAACTGTTCTCGTCTTTTCTGCTAAAATATGTTCTTACTGACACAAAGTTCAATTGCTCTGGAACTATTTTAAAAATTATTTTTAATTATGTATTTATTGATTTTGGAGAGAGAGATGGAAAAATTGATGAAACATCATCGATCAGCAACCCAGCCATGTACCCTGATTGAGAATCTATCTGTGATCTTCTGGTTCATGGGTCAACATTCAACTACTGAGCAACACTGGCTGAGCAATTCCTCAGGAGATTTTAATGGCATCACCATGCCTCTAGTAAAGATTATAACTTAATGTTTAAATAAAAATTCTCCACAATTTAATCACAACCATGCCTTCAGTCTCATCCTCTATCACAGACTCGTGTTGTTGTGCATTTACACTTTCTATTCATTTCCTTTGCTTAGAATGTCATTCTTCAATCTCTCTACCTACCGGCTTTCCCCTAATCTCTCAAGTGCTTATTCAAATATGACTGCCTCTGGAATCATATTTGATCTCTCTCATTTGTACTCTCACAAATTCTAGCTAGATCTACAGCTTGGCTCAGGCATATGCCAGATTGGCTCCAAATGGCAGAGGACTTGTCTATTTTTTAATCCAATTTCCACCTTCATAAATGACTAGTCATATTGCCTAGCACACAGCAGACCACAGGATTGTTGTTTATGGTTTTTGAATTTCAGAGATCGCAAATTTGCATTGCAAATTCCAGGATTCTGAAGTAACTAGTAAAAAGTCTGTAGGGAATTTCCCTAATATCATATAATGAAATTAGCTGTGTGTAAAAGGAAGTTGTCATGGCAGTGACAGATCCTGCATGCATTACTTAGTATATGTTACAAATACCAGATACTACACAGATATTGGTTCCTACAACACTAGGAGGAAAAACTTGGCAGTTGTTACAACTATTAGAGAATGGCAAGGAAGGACTCAATGAATTAAATGCTCTGTCACATCCTGGTAATTTCTTAGTCATCACTACTAAATTTAGGCTAAAAAACTCAGTAGAAAGGTAGGAAAATGAGGCAAAAAAAAGACTATAGAAGTAATGAAAGGAGTGTTCTGTTCTCTGTGCATGACACTGTCATTTTATCAAGTGTTTGAGTGAGTAGGCAGAAGAGGCTTGATTTCTGTGAAATGTGGAAAAATGAACATCCCACCCAACACAGAAGTGGACACAAAGAAAAAGGGTGCAGTTGTATTTGTCTATGTCTCAACAGTGATTCATATAAATAACAAATTGGATTTGACCCTAATCAGGGAGGCCTTTTTCTGAGGATACCAGGTACTTTTGGCAAGGAATCAATCTCCTTTGATCAATCTGGAGATGATTACCAGTATTAGTGCTCTTGAAGAAGGTGCCATAGTGGCATTGGCAATACTAGGCACTAATTAGAGGTGGCAATCACTGTGCTCTGTATTTACTATGCATTAAATATCTATCATAATAAATGAATGAGTAAATTAAAAATATGCTAAGTGTTCTCTGAAGAGCCACTAAGAAATTACTTGGTATGAGTACAGAGAAAAGGTGTTTTATATCTTAAAACTTTTTATGCATTGATTTCTCTTAAAAGTTGTTTATCTCTTATATATCTATATTTTTCAGAGAAATTACAACTTTTTAGCTCATGAAATAATCAGCCTGTCTCTCCTCTGTATTATCATTTCAATTCCTATTAAAGTTTAATGTTAGTTCATTCTTAGTGATCAGTGAACCTTTGTGTGTGTGTGCATGTGTTCAAAGTTTTTTTCCCTGGGTTATTTATTAAATAAATAATTTCTACTCTTTAAATTGAATTTAATGGGGTGACATTAGTTAATAAAATTATATAGGTTTCAGGTGCACAATTCTACAACACATTAGCTGTGTACTGTAATTGTATATTCACCATCCCAAGTTAAGTCTCCTATCACCATTTATCTGCCCTTTACCCTCTCCTACCTCTCCCCACCCCCTTTCCCTATAGTTATCACCATACTGTTGTCTGTGTCTATAAGGGCTTTTTTTTTTGCTTAATCCCTTCAATTTAATCTTCCAGCCTCACAAACCCCAGCCCCCACCCCCAACAACTGTCAGTCTGTGCAGTCTGTTCTCTGTATCTATGAGTCCATTTTGATTTTTTAAAAAATCTTTGTTGTTGAAAATATTATATATGTCTCCTTTCCCCCACCTATTGACCCCTTCTAGCCCACCCCAGCACACCATGCCCCAAGCTTTCACCACCCTATTGTCTGTGTCCAGGGATTATGCACATATGCATACAAGTTCTTTGGTTAATTTCTTCCCACCTATCCACCCAGCCCCATTTTCCTTCTAAGATTCAACAGTCTATGCAATGCTTCTATTACTTTGGATATATTTTGTTCATCAGTTTATCTTGTTCATTAAATTCCACAAAAGTGAAATATAATACTTGTCTTTCTCTGACTGGCTTATTTCACTTAGCGTACTAGTCTCCTGAATATTGGACCATTTTTCTAAGGAACCCATACCAGCCAGTGATCATATTTTGGGTAAAGAATCAATGATCATATTTTGGGTAAAGAATCAATAATCTCTATTTCCAGAATGAGCATATCCAGTAGCAAAATCTGACACTTCTTTTTTTGCCAATTTATTTACTATTAAGGGGAGATAGTTATTTGGAGGTTGAAATATCACGGGCAAGAAGAAAACATTTGAAACCCTCAATATTAGGTCAATATGACATATTAGAGAATACTTACAGACACAAATGATAATGGTCAGCTGCCCTTTTCAGGACATCTCAGACCTCCACACACAAGACTTTGAGAGTCACGTGAAGAAAGTATTACAATCAGTAATGTTATTTGCAAATAACCAGCAGATCTAATGGTAGTGCCAGAAAACATATTTGTCCCAGAACAAAAGGCTCTAGAACTGTGCAAAATGCTATTCTTTGTTAGGGTCAGAAGAAGCAATGTTCCCTGGGCTGCTTCCTACACTGAGGGCAAAATAGAGAGGGGTGCAATACCTTTTTGGCCTTGAGAACTAGAGCCAGATCAGAATAGACTGAGCCAGAGAATGGACTGTGTTGGTGGCTTCCCTTAAAGGCGCCAAATAAAGGTCATGTCACTCAGCAGGCAATGTGTAGCTATATTTTTAGCAGCCATAACTAAAAAGGTTAGGACTAACAAATATCCATATCTCATTTATGTCATCTCAGTGCCCTAAACACATCTATAATCTCAAAATATACACACCATGAATAAATGCCTTCCTAAGAGAAGTAATTTGGCAAACATTGCCCTCAATAGCATATTTTTTCATACTTCCTCTTCCTGCTTTGTATTTTCAGCTATGGTTCAACTGATAGAGTGGCAGTGTTTCATTTGAGTCTGTATCTCGGTTGAATGCCAAGCTTTAAGATTGCCATGTATATTATAAATGTTTTATTTTAACATATTTTTCTCAAAAATATTTTTACATGGGCTGCACTGATTTCCTTGAATCATGAGAGAGCAACAGAGTCTACTGAGGTTGTCCATACAAAATACGGCAGCACTATGTCCCTAGTTGTTGAACAAAGCCTGAGATAACAGTATTACATAATAAGTATAATCTTTCACATATGTTTATGCTATGCCAAGTGCACACACCCTGGTATAATGTTTCTCAATACATTTTGTTTTATTCAGATGTAACATATTGTAAAGCAGGCATAATAGAACAAGAAACAAAATTGTTTGAGTGGGCATTTAAAGAAACTTAAAAATAAACCTAGTAAAACATGATTTCCTCTTTTCAGCAGGTTCTAGAAACATATTACAATTAGTCTATCTATCCCTTTAAGCCTCTCTCCTCCTTCTTTTCCTGTTTTATAGTGACTTTTTCAGTAATCTGACAATCCAATTAATTTAACAATTAGTGCCAATAGCAAGGGTCACTCTTCTAATTCTTAGCTGTGTTCTGATGACAATTTTCTAGATTTAACATTAGCAGGTTATTTAAGCAGGTCTGACTTTTATACATCGATTATTCCCCAGCCTAAAGAAAATAATATATAGATTAAAATTTGATTTAAAATTCTGTTAAAAAAGAATAGAATTGTAAACTATAAGTCATATCCATGAGGGTGACATTGTAACTACCTATATTCTCTACATAGGCTTCCCCTTTATCAGTGATTGCGAAATCTAGGATTAATTATTATATTCAGGGCTTCAATGTTTGCTCCCAAGATATCTTTGACATGCATGGATTTCATTATTGCAAGATCAAAGCATGGGAGGGGAGAGGTTGGGGAAGAAGGATCTACCATCACCCAGTGTACTGCAGCTAAGCAAAATTATTAATTCATGATCAACAGGATGGTTTGTTCACTCAGATATCCTCTGGACCATGAGATACTTGAGGACAGCTCCTTGAGTAAGACTTAGCTTATAGTCAATGGTCAATACACATGTGATGAAATAAATGAAATAATTAAATATCATAAAAAGTACACTTGGAAGCTCTCTTTTAAATATGACACTATATGAATAGAGGACTGTTACTGTAGAGACTGACAAGTTAAAACTTGCCTGGGAGGGTAGAAAGAGTAGGTGATAAAAGGAGGAAAACTGCCTACAGATAAATTCAATTTAATAAACGAGATGGAAAGATAGGGAAAGGAGAAAAGGAGGGTGAGAGGGAAGGAAAGAGGGTGAGAGAGGGAAAGGAGGAAGAGAAGAGGGTATAATAAAGACAAATCAGTGTTTAAGCTGCAAGAATAAAGAGATTTCCTGTTAACAAAGTAGTAGGCATTAAGCTTATACTGTTGGTCTTTGGGTCTGCAAATAGCTAAACATTTCAGTTAAATTAATTACCTTGATTTATTTTTAAATGGGGGGTGGCTACCAGTTTGCTACCTTACTGAATTTGTTGTACAAGTATCCAATGAGATGATGTATGTGAAAGAAGCTCTGAAAATTGTATAGCTCCAGAAACATGAAATGTGGAATTCCTTCTGATCATACATGCCCCATAAACCAGGGCAAAAATAAATATATTCTCTTCTTTTCAAGGTCTCCTTTTCACTATGGAATCAATTTATAAAGAAAAAGTCTGTTTATATATGTTTTATTAACATGGAAGAATAGAAATTCTGCCAAAAATTAGGACTGTTCATGAATTACACTCTGTGTTTAGTGTTCTCCTACAAGCTTGGTTCCCAGAAAACTATTTTGTCTCCTTTCATTTTTCATTTCTGTCTGCCGTGGGCTGAGAGTCTGCAGTGCTTTCAAACCACAGCACCAAAGAAAGAGAGTGCTTTAAAATGGACTTCATGAAATTTCATGTAACAAAATGACTTAAATGTACATATGTTAATTAGCAACCATTTGTTTAAAAATTCAAATTATAATTAAGAATATGCACATAGGTATATTTTTCCTCATACGGTTATAATAAAATTTTTTGGTAGTAATTTCATATTTTAAGGTTTTCATAGAAATTTTAATTTACCTTTTATTGACCCCACAAAATATACCAGCACATTATTGCTTTTTCTCCTTAATTATTTGCAAACAAAGATGAAATAAATGTTAAGGAGTCTGTTAACCAATGGCCTGTTTAAAACAGAATTAGAATGCAGACATGGACATATTTTAGCTGTGGAGTTCATTTAGTCTTTCATATTGGCTTGTTCTGGATTTTCATATATTTCTGTAAAGCAGTCTCATGCAATATATTACTCAGGCTGTCAAATTTTACAAAGCAATTTGTTTTATAAAACACACTGAAATAAGCTAGAAAAATAAAGCAGGGAACAAAACAAAAATAATACATCCCTTACAGAGCCTAAGAGGGGTTCTTTTTGTCTTGACATAAAAATTATATGATCCAAAATCCTCACTCAACTCCAAACCTGGTCAGCAAATACAGTTTGCAATGGAGGTAACTTGCTGATATTTGCAACAATGGGGAGGATCCGGCCATATGTCTCCAAGGTTGTATAACTGGCCTAAGACAGTATTAGTATGACCCAAACCTTGTAGAAGAATACAAATTGATCAGGCACTGCCATTAGGTGGCAGAAGATGTACTTCATTTTTATATAACACATGTTGTAGGGAGACTGTATAACCATCATGTTATTTGCAAAATCTTACTAGGGAATCTCCCTGTGGGAAAGTCTCTTTTGCAAGTGAAGAACATTTTTCTAAAGTGAATAAGTCCCTAACACTTTTTTGGTCTATTATGTGTATTAACTCTAGACATTGGCTTTTTTGTTGTTGTTAATCCTCACCCAATGATTTTTTTTTAGAGAGAGAATGCAAGGGAGGGAGGGAGGAGAGACAGAGAGACAAAAAAACATCAATGAAGAGACATACATCGATTGGCTGCCTTCTGCACATGCCCTAACCAGGGCCTGATCAAGCGCAACCCAGGTACATTCCCTTGATTAGGAATATAATCTGCAGCACTAACCACTGAATGCAACAGCCAGGGCTGGATGTTGGCTTTTCTTATAGCAAGGCTGACTTATATGTTTTAAAGAGGAGTAAAATATCAGAAATTATTTTCTAAAAATAAATGTCCCTATCTGTTGGCTAGTTAATGAAATTAAATGTTCTCTGTTACTATAATCCTTTTTAACTTGTGTAATAACTTCAGAGTGGGGTCAATCCACCTGCAAGGGAATGATTTTGGAAGTATTTGTACTCAGCAAGAGAATAAGCTTAAGTAGGTTCTATCTTTTTTTTTTTTTTTTACTTTTTAAAATATGTTCTTTATTTTATTTCAGAGAAAGGAAGGGGGAGGGAGAATGAAATAGAAACATCCACCAATCAGATGCCTCCTGCACATCCCCCGATGGGGATCAAGCCCAAAATCTGGCCATGTGTCCTGACAAAAAATCAAACTGGCCACCTCTTGGTGCATGAGACAGTGCTCAACCAACTAAGCCATACTGGCTGTGTGGTTCTATCTTTTTAAATAGCCATTGCAAGCTCCTGTCTGAAAATTCAAAGCCTGGGAACTCAGAAAACATTTCCAAGAGAACCAAGAAACTGACATGAAAGAAGAATATTCTTTCCTTGTAGATTAATTGAAAAGAACCTGGGAATGAGGTGGACTATTAAAAATAAAATTACACAGATCCAAGATGGGAGCCAATGGGATGGCAGTAAGCAAGATAGTGTGAGTGAGTGAAAGAGCGAAAGAGGAGTGCATGGAAGTATGGGGAGTGTGTGTATTTGTGAGTGAGGGACAGTTGTATTCCTCAGAACTGTCGGGGAATGGCAGACCAGGATTCCCTGGCTGGGCAGCCTCTACTACTGCTGAAATCTCTCCTGGAGTGGCTGACTCTGCTTCAGAGACCATGCCATCTTGAAGGGGAGAGCTGCTGTGATAGGAAGCACAGCCTTACCTTCACCCGGGGAGACCTTGGATACCTACCAGGACCCTACAGCCACAATACCCAAGGACCAGCTGACTCAGCTGCAAACCCATTGACACTGAGACTCCAGCATCCCCAGCTATGGGCACCTCAAAAGTTTGTCCAGGGAAAGACAAAGTGGTAGCTGAATATCTGAATGGATCCTGCACCTTCTCACAGAGCAGCTAGAAGGAACAGCTGATTCAAACAACACCCACTAGGAATTGGTGAATTACGTAAACACAGCTGGTGAGGCAACCCATGGATGGAAAGGTCAGAGATCGCCTGGAAAGAGGTGGAATCTGGGATTCGGGCTGGAGGGAGAAATGCATGTAGCCGGGATTAGAATCTCAGAAGGAGACTGCTGCACCAAATCCATGGCCCTTGGGGTCAGTGTAGCCCTCGAATGTGGAAGGGGGTCCACAGGGCTAGTGGTAGTGGGGGACTCTAGATCTAAGCCCACAGTCATCGGAGACTGTGCCTAGAAAGGCAACCTGAAGTTCTATACCGGTTGCGCAGTGGCCGAGGGAGAAAGATGCAAATTGGTGTGGTTGCTTTGTCTTTATAACTTCTTTGCTTTTACTTGCTAAACCCAGTACATAGCATATTTCAATTAAAAACACACACCAAAACTGCAGGGGAAGGTGGTTTTGTGGAAACTGGGGAGCAGAATAGGGAGAGATGAGCAGGAAACCAGCTGTGGAAGAGTTCGTCCCTCCAACCTACTCTTGAGTGTTGAAGGGAAAGGAAGGGTCTAAACACCCCAAGGAGCCCTGGGAGACTGGTCTCAGGAGCCATTTGGTCCTGGAAACTAATACAGAAACACTGCCACTCAGGGCCTGTGTCAGAAATAGACGCTTGTGTAAATACAATTGAAGGCAGGCAGAGAAACAAAGTGAGCAGTGATCCCACCTGCTTGAAACCAAAGTTGTGGCATATGACACAAAGAAGCATTGGAATGCTGGGAACATCAACACTCTGCTGACTACCTGACAGGAAACAGACATGACAGGCAGAAAAATATAGAGGGGTCTTAAACCAGCCCCCATGCGTCATTGAAGCTCCACTGAAGTGAACAAACTACACTACTTCAGTTTTTTATTTTTTACCTTTTACTTAAGAAACAAAAAAAATTTCTCACATTTTAGTTTTTAATTAATTATTTATTATTATTTTACCATTTTTAAGATTTATTTTATTTTATTTTAGATTAGTGTTCTACATTCTATTTTTATTTTTTATCATTATATTAATCTATCTCAATTTTTCCTTTATACCAACACTCTCTTCCTCACTTTCCCCCTTATTTTGTCCTGTTTCTCTTACAATGTTTCTGCTTTAGTTTTTCTCTCTCCTTTCCTTTTACTCCTTGATAAAAATTAATCTTACTCATATATCTAATTTCCTCTCCCCTGCTCCAAGACCATGCACACTTCTCTCTTCTCTTTCTTCACTAGCCAATTCTCTTCCTTCCTTCTTTCTTTCCTTTCTTCCATCTTTCCTTCCTTCCTTTCTTTCTGATTATTGTTTTATTGTTTGTTATTTTTTAATATTTTTTATGCTTCCGTTTTTCCTCTCATTTGTTCTCTTCTTCAACTAATAGCTTAATGAGTTACAATCACCAATTCAGGCCTATCTGCTCTCTATTATCCTTTTTAAAAAATAGATGAATACATAGATGGATAGATTAAAGAAAACAAAAAAAAATCTATATACCTATACACACATATATATATAAATTTTATTTAATATATATTTTAATATATTTCCAATTATTATTTTTAATTATTAATAGTAGTATTATTACTTTAGTATTTTGCTTTTTACTTTTCTTATACAGTCATTCTCTTCCTACCTCCTCTATACTAAATCATGGTCATTTCCCCATTCATTCAATTCCTTGACCTTACATTCTGGAAATAAGCTCTGCTTCTTCAGATTCAGCTTCCCTCCTTTTTTTCTGGGTGTTTGCTGTGTGCATTTTTTGTATTAGTTGTTGATTTTTCGGAGTTGTCTCCTCATATGCATATATTATTCCTCCTTCATTTCCCCTCTATTTCTTTTCTCTCTTACCTTTTTTCCTTTTCCCAATATCATTTATGCACTGTTTTGTATCCCTTAATACTCTTTTCCCTGGTGGTCACCATAATTTGGTGTTATCGGAATAGTGAATACATTCATACTTGGTGCACTCTGTGTTGTGTCTTGTCGTGTTGTATTTTGTGCCTTTCAGTCAACACAGTAGGGAGTGAGCTACATAATCAGACATCTTGAGAGGAGAAAAAAATGGAGAGAAAAATAAAAAGCCCCCATATTTAATAAAAGGAGGAATCACTGGAAAATGAAGTAAACAAAATGGAGGCAGGCAATTTGTCAGATAAAGAATTCAGAGCAATGGTCATAAGAATGGTGACAATGATAGAAGACAAATTCAACAACATGTCTAAGGACCAAGAGGAAATGGAGAAGAACCAAGAAGAAATGAAGAATAACATAGCTGCAGTAAAGAACACAATAGAAAGTATCAATAGTGGAATAGAAGCGCAGGACCGTATCAATGAGCTAGAAGACAAGATATGGAAAAATACGCAAGCAGAGCAGCAACTGAAAAACAAAACAAAACAAAAAACCTTAAAAAACAGTAGGAGAGACTAAGGGAGCTTTGGGACAACACAAAAATGAAACAACATCCACATAATAGGGGTACCAGAAGGAGATGAAACTGAGCAAGGAATAGAAAACCTGTTTGAAAAAATAATGACAGAAAACTTCCCTGGTATTGGGAAGAAAAAACTCACACAAGTCCAAGAAGCTCAGAGTCTCAAACAAGCTGAACTCAAAAAGACCAACACCAAGAAACATAATTAAATTGGCAAACATCAACAACAAAGTAAGAATCATGAAGGCTGCCAGAGAGACAAAGAAAGTTACCTACAAAGAATCTCCCATCATACAATCAACTGATTTCTTAACAGAACCATATCAGGCCAGAAGGGAAAGGAATGATATACAAAGTCATGCAAAGCAAGGGTCTAAATCTAAGAATGCTGCACTCAACAAGGCTATAATACAAAATTGAAGGAGTTTCATAGACAAAAAAGGACTAAGGGAATTTATTACCACTAAACCAGCAATGCAAGAAATGCTTAAGGGAATGCTGTAATAAGAAAAAAAAAATAGGAATGGAAGAAGGAAAACAAGCATAAAGAATAAAAATGGCAACAAGCAAGTACCTATCAATAATAACTTTAAAGGAAAATGGGTTAAATGTCCTAATCAAAAGACAAAGGGTAGTTGAATGAATAAGAAAACATGACCCAGATACCTATTATCTACAGGAGACCCACCTCAGAAATAAGGACTCACACAGACTGATGGTGAAGGGAAGGAAAAAAAATTTTCAGGCAAATGGAAATGAAAAAAAAAAAGCTAGGGTAGCAATACTTACATCTGATGAATTAGATCTCAAAGTGAAGGCCATAACAAAAAACAAGGAAGGCCACTTCATAATACTAAGGGGAGCAATTCAACAAGAAGGTATAACTCTGATAAACATATATGCACCCAATACAGGAGCATCCAAACACATAAAAAAACTTCTGAAAAATATCAAGGGAGAGATTCACAGAAATACAGTCATTGTAGGGGACTTTAATACCCCACTAAGATCACTGGATAAATCCTTTATACAAAAAATCAGCAAAGAAACATCAATCCTAAATGACTCACTAGTTCAGATGGAATTAATTGACATATTCAGAACAGTTCACACCAAAGTCACAGAATATACATTCTTCTCAAGTGCACATAGGTCATTTTCAAAGAGAGACCACATATTGGGACACAGAGAAAGTCTCTTCAAATTCCAGAAGATAGAAATGATATCAAGCAACCTCTCAGATCATAATGGCATAAAAGAAGAAATCAACTACAATAAAAACAATAAAACAGATTATCAAACACTTGGAGGCAAAATAGCATGCTATTAAACAATGATTGGATTACCAAGGAGATCAATGAAAAAATAAAAAGCACTCTGGCAACAAACAAATATTTAAAAAAAAACAGTCCAAAATCTATGGGACACAGTGAAAGTAGTCTTGAGAGGGAAGTTCATAGCTCCAGAGGCCTACCTCAAAAAAAGAAGAAAAAAAAAGAAAAAAATGGTAATAAATTATTTAACCCTACAACTAAAAGAATTAGAAAGAAACCAACAAGAAAAGCCCAGCATAAGCAGAAGGAAGGAAATACTAAAGATCAGAGTAGAAATAAATGACATAGAGACCAAAAAATGATACAAAAATCAACAAAACCAAGAGCTGGTTCTTTGAAAGGATAAACAAGATTGACGAGCCTCTATCCAGGCTCAACCAGAAACAAAGAGAGAGGATCCAAGTAAACAAAGTCAGAAATGAAAGAGGTGAAGTAACAACCAATCCCATAGAAATACAAACAATTATGAAAAAATACTACAAACAACTATATTCCAATAAAATGGACAACTTACATGAAATGGATGTATTCTTAGAAAAAATACAAGCTCCCAAAACTCAATCAAGAAGAATAAAAACCCAAATAGGCCTATAACTACAAAGAAATTGAAGCAGCAATAAAAAATCTTCAAGCAAACAAAAGCCCTGGCCCAGATGGCTTTATAGGGGAGTTCTACCAAGCATTCAAAGATGAACTAAAACCTATCCTACTTAGACTATTCCAAAAAATTCAAGAGAAAGGAACACTTCCAAGCTCTTTCTATGAAGTTAACATTACCCTAATCTCAAAACCAGATAAAGACACTACAAAGAAAGAGAACTACAGGCTAATATATTTGATGAACATAGTTGCTAAATTCCTCAACAAAATTCTAGCAAATAGGATCCAGAATTACATGAGAAAGATCATAAACCATGACAAAGTGGGATTTATTCCAAGGATGCAAGAATGGTACAATATCCTCAAATCAACAAATGTGATACATCACATACACAAATTGCGAGACAACATCACATAATCATATTAATTAATACAGAGAAAGCATTTGACAAAATCCAACACCCTTTCTTGATAAAAAAAGCCCTCAGCAAAATGGGAATAGAGGGATCATACCTCAATATAATAAAAGCCTTATATAACAAACCTAGAGCCAACATCATACTCAACAGGCAAAGACTAAGGTGACCAGATTTTAACATTGGTAAAGCAGGACACCATTGACCGCTTCACTGCTGAAACCCATATATTCCCTTTTCGTTCTCTTGCCATTCCCTAGCTTGTCGTGCATTCTTTCCAAAAATTGGGAATTTTTTAAAATGCCGCAGGACACGGGACAAATTGTTAAAAATCCGGACTGTCCCGCCAAAAGCGAGACATCTGGTCACCTTAGCAAAGACTAAATCCATTTCTTTTAAGAAGAGGAAAAATACAGGAATGACCACTTCCACCACACCTGTTCCATATAGTACTGGAAATGTTAGCCATAAAGATTAAACAAGAAAAAAGAATAAACATCCAAATGAGAAAATAAGACATAAATCTGTCCTTATTCACAGATGACATGATACTGTACATAGAAACCCCCAAAGACTCCATCAAGAAAGTACTACACATAATAAATGAATTCGGCAATTAGTAGAATAAAAATTAACACCCAGAAGTCTATGGCCTTTTTATTCACCAACAATGAACTCACAGAAAGAGAAACTAAAAAAAAAATCCTATTTACCATTGCACCAAAAAAAAAAAAAAAATTAAGATACCTAGAAAAAAATTAACTAAGGAGATAAAATACCTGTACTCGGAAAACTACAGGACATTGAAAAGAGAGATAGAGAAAGACATAAACAAATGGAAGAGCATACGGTATTCATGGATTAGTAGAATCATCATCATTAAAATGTCCAAAGCAATCTCCAATCTCCAAATTCCATGCAATCCTCATTAAAATACCAACAGCATATTTCAAAAATCTAGAACAAACTCTCCAAAAATTAATGTGGAATAAAGAAAAAAAAAAAGACCCCAAATAGCCACAACAATCCTGAGAAAGAAGAACAAAGTTGGAGGGATCACAATACCAGATATCAAGCTCTATTACCAAGCCACAGTTCTCATAACTGCCTGGTACTGGCACAAGAACAGACATATAGACCATGGAACAGAACAGAAAACCCAGAAATTGATCTACGCCATTATGCTCAATTAATATTTGACAAAAGAGGCAAGAACATACAATGGTGTCAAGATAGTGTCTTCAATAAATGGGCTGGGAAATTTGGTCAGATACATGCAAAAAAAAATGAGCTACATCACAACCTACACCATACACAAAAACAAACTCAAAATGGCTAAAGGATTTTAATATAAGACAGGAAACCATAAAAATCCTACAAGACTCCATAGGCAGCAAAATGGCAGACATATCTTATAGCAATAGCTTTACCTACACAGCTGTTAGGGCTATGGAGACAAAGGAAAAAATAAGCAAATGGGACTACATCAAACAAAAAGCTTCTGCACAGCAAAAGAAACCATCAACAAAATAACAAGAAAGCCCACTGCACGGGAGAACGTATTTGCCAATGTTATCAACAATAAGGGTTTAATCTCCAACATTTATAGGGAATTCATACAACTTAACAAAATGAAGATAAACAATCCATTCAAAAAATGGGTAAAGAACCAAAATAGACATTTTTCAAAAGAGGACATACAGATTGTCGAGAGACATATGAAAACATGCTCAAAGTCACTAATCATCCAAGAGATGCAAATCAAAACGACAATGTGATATCATCTCACACATGTCAGAATGGCTATCATCAACAAATCAATAAACAACAAGTGCTGGTGAGCTCGTGGAGAAAAGAGAACCCTCATACACTGCTGGTGGGATGCAGACAGGTGCAGCCACTGTGGAAGACGGTATGGATTGTCCTCAAAAAGTTAAAATGAAACTTCTATTTGACCCAGTGGTCCCACTTCTAGGAATATATCCCAAGAAACCAGAAACACCAATCAGAAAGGATATGTGCATCCCTATGTTCATAGCAGCACAAATTACAATAGCTAAGATTTGGAAACAGCCTACGTGCCCATCAGCAGATGAGTGGATTAGAAAACTGTGGTACATCTGCACAATGGAATACTATGCCGCTATAAGAAAGAAGGAACGTTTACAATTTGCAACAGCATGGATGGAATTGGGAAGCATCATGCTAAACTAAATAAGCTTGTCAGAGAAAGATAAATGGCACATGATCTCATGCACATGTGGGATATAATGATCAACATCAACTGATGAACAAAAATAGATCCAGAGACAAATGGCAGGGGAGATGGGGGGCGGGGTTAGAGATAGCTAAAGGACTTGTTTGCATGCATATTAGCATAACCAATGGACATAAACACTGGGGTGGTGGGGATTTGCCCTTGGGGGTTGGAATAGTTGAGGGAGTGTCAATCAGGGAAAAAGGAGACATGTAAAACTTTAGACAATTTAAAAAGAATAAAATAAAATTACAAAACCAGATTTCAGGCTATATTATAAAGCCATTCTTCTCAAAACTGCCTGTTACTGACTCAAGAACAGACATATAGACCAATGGAATAAAACAGAGAATCCAGGAATTGGCCCAAACCATTATCCTCAATTAATATATTTGACAAAGGAGGTAAAAGCATACAATGGAGTCAAGACAGTCTCTTCGATAAATGGTGTTGTGGAAATTGGGCAGATACATGCAAAAAAATGAAACTAGATAACCAATTTATACCATATACAAAAATAAACTCAAAATGGATAAAGGACTTAAACATAAGATGGGAAACCATAAAAATACTAGAGGAATCCACAGGCAGCAAAATGTCAGACATATGTCTTATCAACATCTCTACTGATACAGCTCCTAGGACAATCGAAACTAAGGAGAAAATAAACAAATGGGAGTATATCAAAATAAAAAGCTTCTGCACAGAAAAAGAAACCATAAACAAAACAATAAGAAAGCCCACTGCATGGGAGAACATATTTGCCAATGTTATCTCCCGATAAGGGTTTATTTTTCAAGATTTATTGGGAACTCATACAACTTAACCAAAGGAAGATAAACTATCCAATCAAAACATTAGAAAAGGACCTAAATAGACAATTTTTGAAAGAGGACATACAGAAGGCCAAGAGACATATGAAAACATGCTCAAAGTCACTAATCATCTGAGAGATACAAATCAAAAAAACAATGAGTTACCATCTCATACCTGTCAGAATAGATATCATCAACAAATCAACAATCGACAAGTGCTGGCAAGGATGTGGAGAAAAAGGAACCCTCATGCACTGCTGGTGGGAATGCAGACTGGTGCAGCCACTATGGAAGACAGTATGGAGTTTCCTCAAAAAGTTAAAAATAGAACTTCCATTTGATCCAGTGGTCCCACTTCTTGGAATATATCCCAAGAACACAGAAACACCAATCAGAAAGGATATATGCACCCCTATGTTCATAGCAGCACAATTTGCCATAGGTAAAATTTGTAAACAGCCTAAGTGCCCATCAGCAGATGAGTGGATTAGAAAATTGTGGTACATCTACACAATGGAATACTATGCTGCTTTTAAAAGAAATAATTTAACTATTTGCAACAGCATAGAATTGACCTGGAGAGCATTATGTTAAGTAAGATAAGCTAGTCAGAGAAAGATAAGTATCACATAATCTCACTCATTTGTGGAATATGATGAACATAAACTGATGAACAAAAATAGAGCCAGAAGCATGAAACAGACCGTCCAACCTAAGATGGAAGGTGGGCTCAGGGGTTAAGTGATCAACCAAAAGGCTTGTATATATGCATATGAGCATAACCAGTGGACACAGACAGTAGGGGATGAGGGCATGTGCTGGGGTGGGGGAGTGGCCAGGGAGAGGTCAATGGGGGAAAAAGGAGACTTACGTAATATTTTAAACAATAAAGAATTCAAATTTAAAAAATCACAGCAAGGTGGGTGCATAGGATATTCTGGTACTTCAGGAAATATTAAGGATTGGAATTTTGATTTGTGTTGGATAGTGATTGTGTTAAATTTGATAGGGTCTGTCTCTGTAGAAGAGAGTCACTTACAATGACTGGAAGTCCACTTCTTCAAAAATTTTAAAAAGAAACTTATCTTTTCTCCTGTACAAGTAAGAAAGCAATGCTAGGTAACAGTGACTGCTCAAATAGAAGTCATTAATGTGTGCTTTCTTCTGCAATTCATAAAACCCAGAGTCTCATAAGGCAAGATGAAAAGGCCTCATGTATAAATGAAGGATGAAAACAGTGTCACAGAGGACTTTTGGACTGCCACATCACATTATACCTGCAAATTACTTTTGAGGATAGGAAGTCCTAAAGAGAATAATCTCTCTATGAAAAGATTGCATTTAAAGGAGCTAATGAGAGGATGCTGGTGACAGTCATTTACCATGAATATGAATGGGATAAGTCAATGAATTAAATGAAGACTCAAATGGAAGAATGCATTCCAAACTACTACTTACTGAGAGCCTACTGTGTGCCAAGCACTGAGAGACTCCTTTGCATACGTAATGATCTGATTTAATCTTGACAGCCGTTCTCTATAACTTGAGTGGATCTACATCCCTGTGGCCTGAGACAGGAATTCTCCCACCTCACAAATGAAGAAACCAAAGAAAAGAAATCCTTAAGTCATTTCTTTATACTAGTAAACACAATTGTAAATGTAATAGTCACCTTAATAGTCACTGTGTAGACAATAGCTGCAATGTCAATTTTCTTCTAAATGTACAGTTTCAACATTTGCTGAAGTTTCAGCCCTTCCTCCTATTTGTGTGCCCTGCCTCTTTGTACACTGAAGATCTCTATGCAAACCTACCTCTTCCATTTTCCAGATTTCTAAATTTGGGCAATTCACCTGTGCTCTGTTCCTGTATCTATAAAATACCACCAGGCACATCTCAGGGAGTATTGCAGAGGCCATGGAAAGTAGCTAGCTTATGTGTAAATGCTCACTGATGGGATCTCTCCCCTTGCCTTAATTTTCAGTTCATATGATATAAAAGAAAATGCATCATCTCCACCCCACTCCCAACTTGAAATCAGTATGGAAATTACTGGTTGTCAGTGAAAGCAAACAGAGAAGTGCATTTCCGTTTCTGAGATGGATTCCTGTTACATGTTAACTGTATGTATAACTGCATTCAATAAGAAATCAATAATGATTTCTTTTCAAGAGTAGTAATACAGGAGTTTTAATTTTGGGCTTAAAATAGCCTAAGATCCTAAAATTTGAATTACTATAACATTTATGTAATATGACCTAGTATCATTAAATGTGACCCAGGTAATTTCTGGTTTAGAGAGGTCACTAAAAAGAAAAAAAAATTGATATTAAAAAGATATGTGAAATAACCCAGTATGAATAGGCCAAATGACATTTACATGTCTCATTTTAATTTATGCTATAAAGATACAATATTGTCTCACTTCTTTTGTTCTAAACACTCTTTCACTAGTTCTACTTTCCTAATGTAGGTTACTAATAACAACAATAATGAAAACCTAATAGTACCTTCCTTAAGTTTAAGCAGTGCTTACTTTTAAAGTTTCCTACCACTGCTTAAATAGTTATGGCAGCCAAGTGACAGATAAGAGAAAAATGTAATAATAATAATAATAACAAAGGTAATGATTATAATGGTTTTTGGTAGACCTTTTTTTTCCTCTCTAAAGATCTTTTTTTTTACAAAAATCGAACCAGAGACACTAATTACACTGAAATCTGGTTTTCACATTTTCTTTTAGAGAATGAATCCAGGCAGGGAAGTAGCTCCTTTTAGATGAAGCTGGAATCTATATAAGGCAGTTGTTGATGACATATGAGAGTCCCTTATTTTACGGCAACCTGATCTCTAAGACGTTTCCAGGGATGCAAAACACTGAGGACCTAGCAGCCCTCACTGGTCCTGGGTTCCAGAAGGAAGAGATTTAACACAGAGCATCAGCCAAGCCCACCAGCCTGTCTCCCAGTCCACTGCTTCCTCCAACATGAAGCTTTTTATTTCTCTTATGTAAATGTGTGTATTTAACATTCTCCTAGATCATGCCATGAAAAGTTCGTTTTCCTATTGCAAAATGATTGTAACAGAATTAGGCACATTTCCATTTTTTTCTTTCCAGTGACCTCTGTAAACTAGCAGTCTCTAGGGCATGACCCTGGGTCACATTTACTGAAACTAGGTGAAGATGTGTGTAACAGATAAGGAGAAATATAAATCAATCTAGTCAGACTCATGGATGTATGTGAGAGCCCGTGCTTGCAAGACAGATAGAAGGGGATGAGGTGGGAGCAAAGAGACAGAGAAAGATGACAAGAAATGAAAACAGAGAAAGTAAATGTAATGATTTATTTTTCTCAATTCCAAAATTCTGTGGCCATTGAGAAAGGTCTCCCATATTCACCACTCCCACACCCACTCTAAAGGTTTAATGGGGAAGGTAGTAAAGTGTTTCTGTTCTGCTGAAGAGAATCTCTGTTTCCTCTCCAAACTCCTAATTATGCTGTGAGTTTAGGGTAAAATCTGAAAGGCCACCCAGGGCAGGTTGTGTTCTTCCTTAAACTCAGTATCTGTAGATTTATAGAGGAACCTGATAGAGGAGTAAACCCATTTATTTCTTCCTGGAGATTTCCTTATGCATAATGCACAACCATCTCTTGGGGGTGGGTGGGGAAGGAAGGAAATCTAGATCTCAAGAAACGCAGGATTAGTGCAAAGTCCTGAAAAAGTTAATTAAAACAAGACTTTGAAATATGAATGTCACTATTACAAACTGAATTATATTTTCATGAGAGAAATGTAATGCTTAGAACTATAGCTATGTCTCAGTAAACAAGGCAACAATTCCCTATTTATGACAAGCCACCTGTAATGACGTTTATTATTCCTATCACCTTATATTATGGTTATGTAGAAACCACTGCAGTGAAGCCTGACTTATAAAACTTGAATGCTTCACAGGAGTGTTCAGTCTAAGCACCCAACTATAATTCATAAATGAACTTTCAGTAGCTTAGTTTTAATTAAGTTTTTTTGTTCTATAGTTCTTAAAATACTGCAACATTTTATATTAATTTTTAAGAGTTTTATGATATTACATTTTGAAATAGGCAAATTACAGTTCTTTATCCAATATGCAATTTCAGAATTCAAATATTTGTTACCTATGTATTACTGTAGTTGAAAACACAATGCCAAAATATAATACCAACTACAAGAATTATAAAAATTATTAATAGTTCATAAGCTTTGCACAAAACCACGACCTAGTTGGAATGATTTTCAGTTTTCATTTCAACAGCGTAGACAGTTAAAGCATTTGCATGAGAATGAAAAATGCATAAATTATCCCCATAGGGAACATTTAAAACTTAAGGTAATTATATAGCACAGAAGTGGTTTCAAAGAGCTCAAACAAAATAGCAAAAACTCTACAGTCACCCTTTAAAATGATTATTACTCTGTTACCAGTGATCTTGATCACTAAAATTCCTCTCTATACAGTTACATTCACATTATCAAGTCTTAGTTCTTTTATCATCAAGCTCTTGCAGCTGGCCCTGAAAATTTGCATGCTGTAAAAGCTGAACTAGACAGCTAGTAGAGATGAATTCTCTAGTTATGTTAATGCTGTGAACAGAACCATAACACTCCCTTAATATATCTTATCATTGCACTTTTATACTAACATGCATCCAAGTCAAATCTTATTTTTTTACACTCCTCCTGTTCAAAATCTTTTAATGGCTCCCTGCTGCCTACAGAATAAAATCCAAACTCCCTGGCCTGGTGTTCAGGGCCCTCCACAATCTTGCACATGTTTGTCTACAATTCTACCGGAAGATTTCTCAACTTAAGCCGGATTGGAGAAATAAAGCCAGGACCAATAGGAGCAGAGATTTTTCTTATGAATGGAAAAATACCTCCTCTGATCCAATTCCTGTGCTTTAGAGGCTGAGCTATTACTGTGATTAGAGAGAAGCACCAGGTCCCAGGAAATTTGTAACTAATCTCTCCTAAATTTCTTTCTTGTGCTCTACATTTTTTAAATTTAAAAAATGACCTGAATTATTTATTTTTTTGTTAATCCTCACCTGAGAATATTTTTCCATTGATTTGAGAAAGAATGGAAAGGTGGGGGGGGGGAGAAATATTGATATGAGAGAGATACATGCATTGGTTGCCTCTCTCTCGCGCCCTGATCAGAGATTGAGCCTACAACATAGGTATGTGACCTTGACCAGAATTGAACCTAGGACCTTTCAGTCCACAGGCTGATGCTCTATCCATTGAACAAAACCAGCTAGAGCTGACCTGCACTTTTTAAATGTCTAAGCTGCCTTGTGTCATGGTCCACATACTGTGATTTAGCAGACAGTGTATTTATGCAAGAGCCACCACTAGCTGTGCCATTCTGAGGCTACTTGCTAGTAATCAGCACCTCTTCTTTTCACAGAACACAGAGGAAAAAAGAATCAAATGTCAGCATGTCAGAAACCTCCAGGCTCAGCTTTGGCTGGATAAAAAAGCACTTTACAATTGATTATTTCTGAAGACTTACACAGCATCAAGGAAGAGGGTAATGAAATTGTATCTGAACAGAAGAAAGCTAAATTATTTATCTCATACTAATTTTTTGCAGATGGCTGGTGATGAAAAATCCATACTGCCAAATATGCCATCTATATTACTTTAAAGGTAAGCATAGGGGCTAAAACTTTAAATGTTCACAATATTTTTGTATTTAAGTCTCATTGCTTATATTGATTCCATATAAAATTTATTTTAAGTGCATGCAATTGGTATATGATAAATTCGACCACCAAGTCATTGTAAGTGCATCATCTATTCATGAATCACATCAGCAGCTGGATTGCTTCTCTTTTTTTAACCTCTCAGATAGAATGAATTTGGACGATGTCACTTAATGATGCCTACTGTATTCCTCAGCATTAGGAGGGTGTGTACACTCCTTCCCCAAGAGGAAGTTCTCAGAATTAAACTCCTTCACTTAGCTTCAGGCAGAACTAGTAAATGCTGACTTCCAACTAAAATAAACAGTCAGTTGATGCAAAGGTGATGATAGGGCAGACCAGATGTATATCCTTTTCCTTTTCTGCCCAAGTTATGTCCCCAGGGAAGGTGTTGTATGGGTTCTATATCCAATTCTTCCTCCGCCAAACCTGTCATGGATCCATTTTCTCTTTGCTCTGTAACCCCTGCCCCCCCCCCCGGACACTGGAAAGATGAGACATGGACTTGTTCTTTGGTTGACCCTCAAATGCCAATTATTCAGGAAAGGAGAGAATATATTCAATTATATGTGCTGGATCATATAAAGCATACCATTTTCAGAATTGTCTAGCTATCCTATACTGTCCCTAGGTAAAGCAGCTAAATCTTCTGGCCCTACGAAGGAATTGGTTTGTGTACAGAATCATGATGCATGATTTGCTTAGTGAGTCAGAGCTTCTCTGAACACATCTTATATATAATGTTTATTGTTTTGCAGAATGAGCAGTATCATCTCTGGCTGACTTATGGAGGCCAGTTATTTTATATACCATCTTATGGGGCTTCTCATTCAAGTCAACAAAGATTTTTTGAGTGCTTATCATGTTCCCTGTTTTTGTTAAATGAGATGCTGGCACTCATGGTGCTTAGCATTTTGAAAACCATAGTTGCCTTCCCCAGACAGTTGACCAGAGAGCACTTCTTAAGCTGCAACCAGAACCCATGCCATGCCCCAAAATGTATTCTTGCAGTGAAAGACAACAAAAAATACTGAATTGTATAGTCTACAGTGTCCAAGCAAGATACAGGCCTACTGTATCTCCCTACTAGTATAACCTACTTAGACCTTTATTCCATTTGAAAATGATGTATTTGGTATTATCATCTCCTACATTTAAGTGCTCTATTTTATAAGCAGCAAGAGCTAAGCATTTACCAATCTTTGAAAAAATGTAACTATTCTAGGTCAAGGTATGGCTTAGAATTCAAATAATGTATGTTGAAACCTAAAAATAGATTAGTCAGAATCACACCACCAGAATACCAAAATTGCCACTGTTATAATACCTAAAAATCATAATTCATACTTTCTAGGACTAGCCAAATATAAGTCAATTTAATGAGTCTAGTATAAATGATACCTTACATTATATGCCAAGATAAGATAATAAGGCTCCATTTTAAAGTCATCTTCTTGCATGGTGAAATTACTAGTAAATCACCAGAAATATACTTTAAACACACTTTGGTATTTCAGTGTCACTGAAGTTATACTTTCTGCAATACCTATATATGAAGAGAATATTTACAGAAGACTGATATTGGCTGAAAATTATTGGGAAAAGGAATAAACAGGGGGCTGTAGGCGAAGTGACAGGAATAAAGGACAGAATGAATATTTTGAGTACGGAGTTTCAAATCTCATAGCTTTAGGGGTGGGGTGGCTCTACAGGCCTCACCCAGTAGACGGTGACTTTGCTAATTTTCTAACATTAGGGAGAAACAAGGAGACATGTTAAACAGGGGTGAAATCATTAGAATTGCAGTGTTTAACTTTGGGCAAACACATCAAATTACATGTGCAACTCCAATGAGGAAGGAAAGGGATGGCTGTGCAAATAGCCACCAGTCATTGGAGGACGGATATACACACAAAGCTAGTGTGAGAACTGCTACAAATTACATATTTGTCCTCTTAGCAACATTACCTTTTTGTTCTTCCAAACAGTCTCAGTGTTTACCTACAGTTGCTTACTGTATTTTGAGTAAGCAATAATAGGTTTGATTTTCCCTAAGCCTGAGTCATGGCCTGGTAGTAAATTAATAGCTAAGGAAGATGCATTACTTCCTTGGGGCCACTGAACCATCATTTAGGCATAATATGCTTGCTTTGGTTTGTGAAGATTCTACTGACTCACTTCAGTGGGAGTTGTTTTTCTTGCACTGCTGATAGCTGAGGTAAATTAATATACTTGTTTTTGTCTCCTTGCAGTTTGGATAGGATGGGCTGAGTGAATTACACATTCTTGCCAATTCCACTGTAACCCACAAAGCATTTGCCCATAATATTTGTTTAAAGTTTAAGGTTCATTCTATAGTTGTTGAAACAAAGTAAGGTTAATGAAGGACAAGGGAGATTGTGGACCCCTTGATAGCATTCTCTAATTGACTGGATTAGTTGGCCATTAGTGCCATAAAAGCCATATTTGTAATAAAACATTAATTTATAACATAAGGCAGATCATGTTGCTCCTCTACTCAACCCCCTCCAATGGATTTCCTTTTCCAAAGTAAAACCAAAGTCCTTGCCTTAGACAAAACCATATGCAATCTGATCCTGGCTACTTCTCTATTCTTATCAATCATGCGAACTCTTTTTCACTTTATGTCATACTGGTTTACTAGCTCGTCCCTTGAACATGTCAAGCATATTATCATCTCAGGACCTTTGAATGTGCTGATACCTCTGCCTGGAATGTTTTCCTCCAGATACTTACCTGAACCCTTCTCTCTTGCCCATCATATGCCACCTTAAAAGCTGGGAGGAGGAGGATAAAGGTGGATAAAATGGGAGATATCTGTAATACTATCAATAATAAAAAATATATACTATTTTTAAAAAGCATATTTAAAAGTATGTACCACAACTTGCTATTTACTTAAGTACAATGGAGTTTTAAAAAATCAGTGCCACACTTCAGATGTTGTTTAGAGAAAAGAATAATTAGAAAGGAAGCATAGTTAAGGAGAAAGAAAAAAGAATTGTTTAAATTGTAAATTAAAACTTACATAAATAAATGTATTTAACTTTGTCAACAGCAAAAAATGCAAACTGTACCTCTATTCTACGCACTGGATAACCATGACTACAGGAGGAAAGTGAGTGCATTAGGACTCAACTACAATGTGCCTTGCTATAAGTGTCAGGTAATTACCTGTATCTAACCAAATGCCTGGGATGGTTTAGCAAGTAGCAAAGGTACAGGACCTTGATCTCGATGTAATAAAGAAATTAGGCTGTATTCCTTGCGAGATAGTCTCTTCTGGATATAAACTAATGGATTAGATATTGGACCCTTATAAAATAGAGTAAGGTGACAAGTATATTAGGCCTTGAGTAACTCTTTTTGCAGAAACTGATTTTTAAGATATGCTGACTTCAATCAAATTTCTTGGCTTGTTGATTTTGGCCTACTGGGGAAAGAAAAAAAAGTGGATAAACAAACCCAATTAAAGACTAGTGGCAAATAGGTGCTTGGGACTGTTGTACTAGAGTCCCTTTTCCTTCATTTCATGTTATCTATTAAGGCAACTTTGCATACCAGTTGAGAGAACACATTTTACGACACAAAATGGCAGAGCAATAGTTAGAACCCAAGTCTGTCTCACTGGTAACTTCGGGAAAGTACTGTGACCTCTGGCCTTAGTTTCTGCATCTTTAAAATGAGGAAAACAATACTACTTTCTTCATAGGGTTGTTGGGAAGATTAAATAGGTTAAGATTTGTAAAGGGCTGCCTAGCCCATATAAAAGAATAGAATTTTCTAAAGCAGATGTTATAATTTTAGAAAAAATGGCAGTATTGTGGGAAATTTGCATTCATACAAAGCACAATTACTTTCTGAGTGAATAAAAGATTGGTGCAGTGATGGCTGCTAACAGTCATATCACTCCCATGTATAAACCAGAGCAGGACTGACAATCAATTAGTGCTTGCAGTCACCATCAAATCAGTTCCAGGGTGGATGTGTTAGGCATTTGGTTCTTAAAATGGGGTGGTGGTGGGTATTGAAATTCTATGAACTCATTGTTGGGATAAAGTCAGGTTTTTCTTTCCTTCTGTTCATAATCAGCTCTCCTTAGAGTACAGGTTAAGATCATCCACTTTCAAGAATTAGAAAACAGTTTATAAACATCTGACCAAGAAATCCCTGGGGGGAATTCTCCAGAGCTGCTCTCCACTCCTCTGCACATTCTCAGCTTTTGCAGGGTGAAGCTGCTTCTCTTGTTGCCAGGCAATAAATGGCAAGAGCTTAACTTTGGATAGTGACTCCTAAAAATGCATCCCATTCTAATAATGCACTTCCTTCTTGTCTACATCTCATCTAATTATTCCTAGGCCTTTCTTGTTAATTAATACCAGCATCTGAAAATACTGTTATAGTGCTGCTCTGTAATAGTAATCTCTTCATGGTCGTCTTCATCTAGCAGTGGCTAGACATAGTGAAAAGGGGATCTTGAGTAGGTACTTGATTATAATTAGCAGTTCAAAGTTTGTTTCTTCCATTTTACTATAAGCTCAGAGAAGGCAAGGGCTGTGTTTGCCAAGTATAGCTGGCAAATCGGTGGATTACTGCTTGGATGGGAATATATATATTCTATAATAAAAGGAGTAGAGGCAGTAAAGATTAAAAAGGAGCAAGAAATATTTATTTAGGATCTTACTAACTAGTTAAAGGAAAACAGGAGAAGCTGAGATTAGGTGTATAATTTGGTGAAACTATAAATGGCAGGTGGAAGAAATGACAGTGAGAGAGGATTAAGATGTGCTAAGGGTTGATGTGTGTAGGTGACAGTTACTTGAGAGGGAACGTGCCTCTTAGGGGCTGCTACTCTAAGCACATTTTAGCCAATCAGTAATGATATGCATATGATGATGAAAGGGTAATTATCTACCACTCAATCTAAGGATTTATAATTAACATCTAAGTGTGATTTTTATGTTGCATCCAACCTGAGGTCAATATTTGGGGCATAACTGCCAATATTAATGCTTCACATTCATTCATAGCATATATTTTGATTAGACTAACTCTGTGTTTGGGGACATAACTGAAGAATGTACACCTTTCTGAGGGATCACTCTCTGGGAGTCATTCAGTACCTATGATAGTAGGACATTTTAATCAGCAAACATTACTGAACACCTACTACATGTATGAAAAGCTCAGTTCAGACACTATGCTAAGCACTAGGGATACAGCAGGAGTTGATACATAGCTATCTTCTTTTTCAGAGTTTACATTCTGGTTATAGAAACATGAGAGATAAGTGTACAAGTACTGTTTGGCGAAATGAGTATGAAAGTAGAAGTAGGAGTAATTATAGTGTGCTATGGGGTCTTTGAGAACACATAGCTATCTAGTCAGGGAAGAAGCTGTTGCTTGGCAAGAACATCTTAGACCCAGGCTTAACAGCTATTTTATCCTGAGGGCCACTAGAGATGCTCAGTCATAATAATGTATATTTGATAATAGAAATGGCTGGCATTTATTAGACACTTGCAGTATGTCAGTAATGTGCACAGGGCTTGACATAATTTATTATATGGAATGGAATGAAACATAATATGTAAATCCAATAGGTGTTGGAAGGAAAACTGCAGAGTTTCCTTGGGAATGTTTCTAAGAAGGCTTTCTCTAGAAGGTAGTGGTTTCTGAGAGCTGATAGGAACAGAGAATAAGAACCATCTTGTGACACTCTCTCTTGGCTTGCCAGGAGTTCAACTGCAGTTGTTGGAAGAAAAGAGCATAGCACTTTGGGGTTTTTATGACAGCCAGTGAATGAAAATAGCTATTCCACATTGCCAGTCACCAGAAGCATATGGGTCTAACACTAGCAAATCTTCTGGCAGATGCTAGCAGGTCACTAGCTTAATGCTGGAGGGTTAAAAAAAAGGTTAAAAATGGTGTGGGGGGGTAAAACACAGCCTCCTTTTCAATCCTCTATGTAAACACTACTAAACTGTAAAACAAGTGACAGGCAGATACTTCTCTGAACCTTGGAAAATAGATAAAATGTGCAGGAAAACAGAGTTGGCTAGAAAATCCTAATTTGGGAACATTGTGAGTCATCTTAACCATGGAAATGCCATATTCAGAAGGGAATAAAAGTGCCAGCTACAGGCATTGTTAAGGCCTACCTTCCTCAATTTGACTGATAGTGTTGAATGGAATAATCTCTTGTATTTAATGACCCCCTACTGAAGCCTTTCAGAAACTATGGAATTTCATAGATTACCCCTGTACACTGAGCTGAACTTTCAATTATTGGTAAAATGAATCCTTCATATTGTTCTTGGATGAAGTCTTGCTCTGTAGGAATTACAGGAAATCAATCTTAGCAAAACCAAAGCTAATTAACTAGCATATGTTAATTGATTGCCTATGGGCAGGGTACTGTACTAGATCCTTGGAAATTAATAAAAAAGATTTAGTTGAATCTTCAGTTTAATTTTTATCCCATAGAGTCTCATTTATCATTAATAAACACAACCCATTAAAGTCACTAACTCACAGATGAGGTGTCCACGTGACTGCATCTACTATTAAAATAACATTAATCACTCCATGTTATTGAATTATCTAATTAGAAGCAAACTGAGATATATTTCCAGAAATCACTGACTTTACCCCTAAAAAGCTAGTATTAGGAGCTTTTGCCTCAAGTCACATGCGTATGCATAAAAAGAAAAATCTGACTCCATGTTATACAATGATATGGTATGAGAACCTGGATTGACATTACCTAGTTTTTATTACCTAAATTTTTCACTTTATGGTTGTGGCTATATGTTTAAAGAAACCAATCTGATGACTAGGCTTTATGAACGTTTATTCTGGGAATCCATAATAGAAGTCTAATTTATTTCCCACTATTTTGCCTGCTGGAAGAAATAACCAACCTCCAATGTGATTACTACACAGATGGCACAAATCACAACTTGAAATATTTAATTAATATATATTTGATTAACTCTATTTCTTCTTTGATTACTATACTTTATAAAATAGCATAAAATTCTAATGAATATCTTGCTTTATTGATTTGCTTCAGAGTTTTAAAGTGACCATGCCAGAGTTGATAGTAAAACATTTATTATGCCCAACTGGTTTTCTTTTCTTGAGAATCAGTTGTTAAAGTGGAGACTGTGAAATAGGATCCCATTTTCAACTGCTCAAAATCTCACTGAGACAAAGCCAACTTGTCATAAGCTGAGCAGTTAGATTTCACCAGGACTATAATATTTGTGTTCAAGAGGAAGGAATATTTTTCCTAAGAGAGGAGGAAAAATAAATTTTCTGCACTCAAGTAATTTTCAGATTGAGAAAAAAAATGAGCCTGTCGAAACAGACAAGTTTCCTTTAAAGAAAGGTGTGAGCATATACCACCAGCATTTACTAACAGAAATTGCCATCACTATCACAGTTATCAGCTACACTGCTTAGCACATCCAAGAAATTAATTCTTAAAAACCTTGTTTCTTTTTGTATAGATACTTAAATGAAAGCAAACAGCTAATCCAATTATTCTAATTGTACTTTTAAAATTATATTTTGATTTATGTTGGCTAAGTAGATAATTCAAAAGTTATAAATATGACAAATTTGAATTCCATTATCTGCCTGGACTAGCTTATATAAGTTCAGTTACATTCTTTTAGATCAAAGAGTTCTAGTAGGGAGGGACCTTTGGCTCTGTCACCAATTTAACTAAGACCCTTCACTAAAGTCTGACAAATGTTTGAACCTTGGGTTTCATAATTTATATAATGGAAAGAATGATAGTGACCTTGCTCATTTACTAGTTAAGGGATGATAAATATTATTTTTGCAAGGCCACATGATTACAGCTTAATTTTTTCTCAAAATTGTCTTTAAAGAGGAAGTATTTTTCAAAGTGAGTAAACATCATCTTCTGCATATTCTAGCAAACACTTGAAATTGAAAGAAATTGGCTCACATAAAACCTCAGTGATATAAGTCACAATATAGGATCTTAACACAAGTTGATAGTGAAATACCAGCTTGCTTTTTCTATGAAACATATAATCCTGGAAATTGGTCTTTTTATAGCTCCAATCCTTCTGAAATGTGAAGGATACAAGCAATGGCCTTTGAAAAGTGAATGACAGACTTTTACTATCACATTAATACCTTCTAAAACAATGGGGCAAAATGTTTCATAAAGTGATTTTTTTAAAAAAAATTAAGTGTAAAATGGACATTATAAACTTGACCATTCTCCTTCCTGTCATAAGCCATGTGCTTTTACTAATTTGATGCATCTAAAGATAGGTATCACATAGGTTAATTAACAAAATTGATCAGGGGAATGCAATTTAATTGGTTCTCCAATTTAATTTGTAAAAGAAAACCACTGTTAGAACCCATTCCATTTAAACTAAAATGCTATAGCCTTCCCTGAAAATCTTGTGGGTTGCAAATAAGTGACTGCAGCCACAAAATCTTTAAAAAACTCACCTGTATATTTTGTTTAAACAATTTAGACCTTGTTTAGCAAAACAATGACTTGGAGAGCCTTCCTAAAAGTATGCTATGGCATACAATAATACCAGACAATAATTTAACTTATCTGATTTACCAAAATAAATTGAAAGAATTGCTATTGCTAGATTAAGTGAAAAATAAAGGTATAGGGATAATTAAAGATCAATATTTCTTTGTTAATTTTCACAGGTAGTTTGCTATTTTCGTGTGTTTTACTTTACAGGAATGATTTCATTTTATTTGATTTGATAATTGGGATATAATGAGAAATAGAATCAAGCTGTGCAGATGTTAATGACAAAAATCTCACACACTAAGAACTATTTCTTTAAATGTGATGCAAATTTCACCAGGTGGTATATGTAAAACTTTAATCAATAAAGAAAAAAATATTTCACTAGGTGGTTCTAACCTTCTTTATCACCTTAGTCTTTGGGAAAAATCCTATATAATAAAAGAGTAATATGCAAATTGACCATCACCTGAGACACCTAAGCCACGCCCACCAGCCAAGCCATGCCTCCCAGCCAATCAGAGCAAATTGACCCAGCCAAGAAAGAGGCCAGCAGCTACAGAGCTCGAGCAAACCAGAGGCTTCTGTTGCAAGTGCCTGCCTAGGCTGGCTGAGCCTCTGGTCACGTTAACAATGTTTCAATTACAGAAGCCACAGAGCTGAAACAAACAGGAGGTTTCATTACCTGCCTAGACCTCAGCTTAAAGCAACAGTGTTTCAATTAGCTAAACTAATAAAAGTGTAATATTGAAATTGACCGTTTTTTCAGGATGCCTAAGCCATGCCCACCAGCCAATCAGAGCAACTGTATGCAAATTAACCCAGCCAAGATGGAGGCTGGTAGGGTGGCTCTGCACTGGGAGCCTCCATGGCTGGCACAGCTGTGCCAGGTGTGTCAGCACAGTGGGGGGGTGGGTCCGGCCAGGGGCCTCCTCGGGGCATCCAGGAGTGCCCGTCCGGGATCCACTGCCTGGCTCCACCCCCAGGGCCTCCACCAGGCGTGCGGGAGCAGCTGTCCTGGGTCTGCTGCCTGGCTCCGCCCCCCGGGGGCCTCCACAGGGCATGCGGGAGCGCTGGGGCCTCTGCAGGGCATGCAGGAGCAGCTGTCCTGGATCTGCTGCCTGGCTCTGCCCCCTGTGGGCCTCCTGAGGGAGTCCAGGAGCACTCATCCTGGGTCCGCTGCCTGGTTCCATCCCGGCGGCCTCCTCGGGGCATGTGGGAGCATGTGGGCCTCTGCGGGGTGTGCAGGAGCTGCTGTCTTGGGTCTGCTGCCTGGCTCTGCCCCGGGGGCCTCTGTGGGACGTGCAGGAGCTCCTGTCCTGGATCCGCTGCATGGCTCCACCCTGGGGGCCTTCTCGGGGG